>VOPJ01006364.1:91431-199890 GCA_014673585.1 Semibalanus balanoides
ACGTCGGAAAAAAAATCACATTTTGTTCCTCAGCCATATGCTGCTGACCGGGGGGTAGGGTCGGATTTTCAGAGAATCTCATTCTATCTAGTGTGAATTTATTTCGCTCAGGGCCCCCCCCCCCTTGGCTACGTCCCTGCACCTTGGCAACCGGTGGCAGGGCTGCACGTGTATGATCAATAGTGGCATCCTGCACACCATTGATGTCTCTGTGTTGTGGCTGTCTGCGCTCAGCCGCGCACAACGGCGCATTGAGCGGAGTTTCGGGAACAAAGCAACAGCAGCCTCAACGTTTTGATGTAGACCTTCGCAACGCTGCAAAGTGTTTGCTTAGCAACGATGTAGAACCTTCTGTGAATGCGAATTGCTTTTGTGCGATACAATTCACAATTGCGAAGCGATCCTCTTAAATCTGCATGGTCGAATCGCTGTCAGTATTTGTATATTTCTGAATGAGCATCTCATCTCATAATCCACCGCAATGTTTGTCCAAACTTGCAACTGTTTGTCACGTCATCTTGCATACATTAGACACAAAGGATTGCGAATGTTATTTAAAATATGATAATTCAGTTCGATGACAGGCTATAAATAAATAACACACTAAATGGTGTTCGGGGATGTCAAATATAATATTTATACCTACATATAAGGCTTGACTTTCATCAACAACGTAATAGGCCACAGTTCCAGTAAATCGACTCTAAATGACGCTACTTTCCATATTTGTATCTAGCGTGTATGTCTTAATTTGGCCGTGACGGCTAATGCTTATATAAAACTGCTGTACAAAAAAAAATGCAGCCGTGCAGGTAGTATACTCAGTAATAAGCAGTAACTTCTATTGCCGTTAAAACGCTGAGAAAAGCGATTCCGTGAATGGATCGTTCAGTTACCATTCGATACGAGGCCTGCTCGGCGCATTCATACCAAATTGGTCACCGAACATAGTTCCATTGGGTGCCTCAGACGGCTCATTGAACGCATAAAGGAAGACAGGCCGCCGAGCGCGCGGTATCGACCTGGCACACGTCGAGTCACACGGGAAGACGGACCAGAGCTGGTCAAGGCTGGTCACATAGCGAACTGGCGCAGCTAGACGGTTTTAGGGGGAAAAAAGACTGGGCCTGACCCGGCCACGAAAAACCCTCCGGGACTCAGTCTCAGTCTCAGCTCAGTCGCTGCCTCGCCTCTGAGAACCTGCTGCTTGACTGCCTACGCCTCGAACCTGAGCTGACTCGACCTGACCTGACCCGATCTGGGCTGGTTCAACCTGACCTGACCCTATCTGGGCTGGTTCGACCTGACCTGACCCTATCTGGGCTGGTTCGACCTGACCTGACCTGACCCGATCTGGGCTGGTTCGACCTGACCTGACCCGATCTGGGCTAGTTCGACCTGACCTGACCTGACCCAACCTGGGCTGGTTCGATCTGACCTGACCTGACCTGGGCTGGCTTGTCCAAACCCAGCACGTTCTGAATGTATCTGGGCTGTATTTCCGGCCTGGTTATGACATGCAGCGCGACCTGGTGGACTACTCCCTGACGCGTATGCTGATATTCCACGTATACTTAATATTCCAGCTCAATATTCCACGGTGACTTTGATCAGGAGTAGGCAGATATGTCCCTGCGCTTGCCTCGCCGTTCTTTTGCATTACAAGTCAAACGATTTGGGATTACCTTATGGAAGGATGAATAAACTTATTTTCGAGGAAGAGCAGCAGCCAATCGCAGTCAGAGTAAAATGTCATATCAGGTAAATCGCCGTCAGGCATATTCTGGCTTTGAACCTAACCAGCAACAACATATACCAGGAAGGCGCTTGTTGGCGATAGTTGACGATAGACGAGCGAGCACGAAGGAAATGCATGGTGAAATTTAGCTCGATCAAGCAAGTAGTTTCTGAGATGCAAAAACGGTACGCACGTGCACAGGCACCCACCCCTGACTTGTGGGAAAGGGGCGGCTGAGAGGTCCCTAGTCACACACCTAATTCGAACACAATCAGCCCAGCCGTTGCGGAGTTTTTGCGACAAAACACCTCTCAACATCCCTCACGCGGCACGCGGCACACGCCACATGCAGTGGTAGTCAGTAGTCACCCACATGAGTCGGCACAAGTAGGTATCAAACAGGGTAGGTTGGATGGGGCTACTCAGCAAAGAAGCCCGCTTGTCAATCGTACGTGCGGTTGCAAAGACATGAGCTTCTCAAAAGCGTCGCCACGGGTCGGGTCGGGTCGGGTTGGGACTTGGGTCGGGTCGTGTTGGGTCGGGCCACTCTTAATCATATTTGTCCCATATGCCATGTAAAGACGAGCGAGCGCCTCGCGCTCGCTCGTAACAAGTGGGACATTTCTAGAACAAGAATTAAGCTTATCCTTTGTGAAAACACTTCCGTATTACCTACAATAACAGCGCCTCTCTGGGGCTTTGGCCAGGCCTGGCTCGTACCTCCACTTGGCGCTAATAAGCTAACAATCGTAATCGATAGAAGCCCCGCTGATGGAAGTGGTTAGGCACACTGTGCCCGTCAGCGTCCGTCGCTGTTCGTGACAGAGAAGCGGATCCGGCAGCGGCCGACGCAGCGACACGCAGTCATAAAAGGACGCCCGAAATCGATACAGACTGATGGAGCTTCATCCTGAATCAATACAAACTGATGGGCTCTCGGGTCGTCTGACTGAGTAATGGTATAGACCGGTCACCGTGGTTAAGTCGTTTGTGGATGGCCAGTCAGTGTATGTACACGTACAGCCGGTATAGTCTGTATCTTCACTTATCTGTATCTTCACTTTTTTAGTTTCTAAAACTCATCTAATTTCACTTCTGTGTACACGAAGGACTGATGTAAGGGAGCATGCGGTACCTTCCTAGGTAGGGTGGGTACCACATTAGGGCGGGCCGTACTCATACGTCATTAAGCAAAATGTCGCAATTTGAAAATGGCATAGTGCGACCGAATAACATATGTTATTTGGTGTGCTTGAGTCCCAGAGTCTGGCATTTCACTTTTAAAAATCGAGGACGAGGAGCACTTGCACTTGCTTGCTGGAGTCCACTGGGTTTTCGCATTTGAAAGCCTCGTTGGCTTTGACCCAAGTGCACGCCATTATACCTGTCACTATTTGGCGATCGAGACTTTCCCATGAGTTTCACCCCGCGCATGGTAATAGATTACACCGATCGAGGACCACCTTATCATTTACACGGTATGAGCACACGAGCGGAAACAACTATACCGGATTAACGTGTTTTTTCTGCTTTGTGATGCTATAAGGGAAAAGCCCAGTTGTGCTCGAAGAGATCCTGCAAACTTTCAACGGCGACCGTCATCCGACCCCAATTACCACGACGCAGTCAGGTGCCAACCGTAGCGTGGGGAAAATTACCTATGAGGAAGTGAGGAGCCGTTGGCTTTTATATCGCACAATTAGAAGAGAGAAAAAATGAAAATTGGCGCATTAATTTTTTCTATTATAAATCCCAGGACAAAAACACCCAATACCTGCACAAACTGCGCGGACAGAGGGTTGAGTTTGGGGTCGAGGCTGCAGTCCCATCTTCGCCTCTAAATCAAAATGTGATGGGGGGGAATATGTTTCTCTTATGTCTGCAATATGGAACTCTCTGAAGTTAAACTGGTGGTTTAATTTTAACATAAAATATGGCCTTGGGCTCCAAGGTAGACCCAGCCAGCCAGAGGGTGAAGAGTCCTCTAAGGATACAAAAAGCCCTCAGAAGCCTTCAGTAGGCCTGATGGGGCCCTTCGTAGGCCTGAAGGGACATCGGAAGTCTGTGGTCCCTTGGGAAGGACCTGAGGTTCTCGAAAGTCCCCAATGGAATTGAGCGGACCTTTCGAGGATGGGGTTCCTAATCGGCGGGTCCCCTTGTGGAGAGGACACCGGGTTCGATCAGGGGACGTCAAAAGCGTTTTAAACTTGGATTGTATAAGCTCATTACTACCTAGTGAAACCACGGACGGACATTTGGTAGTGGAACTTCATGATTCAGTCGAGTCTCATTTAGAAGATTCGTCATGAACACTCGCTCACCGCCCGACCATGGTGTGCATTTCCCTTCCGTAACTGGAAATGGTTGTCGTTGATTGTCTTCTCGGTCAACCTACGGCCGGCCGTAGCCCAGCGGCTCTCGGTGAGACAGGTAGCCGCGCGTGCCACAGCGCTCACGGGCCGCACCGGTCCCGCAGCTCGAAGATGGCTCCCCAAGCTGCGGACCAGGACTGGTACTTACTGACACCCAGGTGAGGTCTCGAAGGGGGAACGACGAGAACTGGGGTCCAAACGTAGCCAGCGCGCCGCCCGGCATAGGACAACAGACGGGCACCTCGGTCTCACGAGAACACGTGCTCCATCCTCCGGCCCGTGTAGGTGCAGGCTCTCTCGGCAAGACGACATGACACAGCGCCCGCCGGGGCACGTCGGGGAACGAAGACCGGGTCCAGCCGTCGCACTGTGGCAGTCAAGGCGCAGACGCGCAATTGAACTACCCCATCTCAGCT
Organism: Semibalanus balanoides; assembly: GCA_014673585.1. Lineage (NCBI taxonomy): Eukaryota > Metazoa > Arthropoda > Thecostraca > Balanomorpha > Balanidae > Semibalanus > Semibalanus balanoides. The sequence goes on from VOPJ01006364.1 coordinate 95,958, forward strand.
CACACGTCTTGGGTCCTTCAATCCGCTGACAACGGGTGTCGAGCTGCGCACTGATTAGCAGGCGCCCGGGGCGCCAACGGATTAGGCAGTACACGTGCCTCCCCTGTCACTAGATTGCTCACTAACGACACTTGTGTGGGGGCATCACGAGCTGCACCATCTTGATCTCTGTCCCGGGCACCAAACCTTTACAATAAGAGAGTGGAGCATCGCTCTTCGGCAATTGACCTGTGAAGACCCCAGGTCAAGACATAAGGGCACTGAACGTTTCCTGACCACCGAATTGCAGAATACCGAGTGTCCTGGTTATTGTACACCCTCACTCAACGTACATTTGAAGTTTCACCATACTATGTATTAATCAGAGAGACCTCAGGATGGCTACTTCAATAGGCACGCCTTGCGTGTTTGTTTACAGATAGAATTGCGCCATAACTTCGCCGCATTTGAATGGGGATATATATGACGCGAGAGGCGCTGCTATACACCAATCGTTGGAATTTACTCATCCATGTTGGCGATCTTGAGAGTGCGTGGCTATCGCGGACCGAGACTGGTCGAGACAACTCCGACACCTCTACCCGCCCAACGTGCAAGGTACGGTTGGGGTAATTGGGCAGAAGCTTCCATTGCCAATCTCAACTGGCATGCCTGGCGACAGGCGGTCACGTGAAGCAGCTTTGTGACTGGCGCCGTTTCGTAAACCAGTTTATTTTCAGTAGAAGAGCTCGTTCACTGTTGCTGGTCTCTTGGTTTCAGCAGCTCACCTTGATGATTATTAGTTAAGAAGTCTCTTCTAGATTCTTGGAGAGCGGTCATTTCTGCCTACTCTGGGGATTTTCGAGTTTCCCCTCTCCGTCGGAGGACTGGCAGGGACGGGCCAGATACGCTCGCCAACTTCCGCTCTCCGCTTCCGAGGAATTGATTATCATCCTCACCAGAGCTCAGGTCTCCGGCGTCCTTCAGCCTCATAGCCTTAATTTATCCCACGCGGAGGGCGCCGGAGAACGACTCCCTCGAGTGCGGCGACTCCTTGAAAGAACATCGGGTTTCAGATCCATTTCCTGAGCACCTCCTTCCTCCACCTCGATTACCACTGGGACTGTGAAGACCTGGTGGGGGGTATGCACTCGTTGAGGTCTCTACTACGCAGGATGGTAGGTTGAGTCTAGGAACCCTAGTCTAGGATGGGACTGTTAACGTCGTTCAATCATAAGCCTACGCATGGGGTTAAGTACACCACCTCTCACAGCACCGCGACGAATGATGAACTTAACGTAATCAGATCAGGGTAGGTGAGCCAATAGGAGCTGATCGGTTTGATAGTCCAGCCATCCACAGTCCTCTGGCCGATTGCATTGCGTCCACGGACCACAGCGCAAGGAACTGGCGCTACCAACGGGCTATTTCACCTAAGGAACGGTTGCAGGTCGACATCTCCGGCCGCCTGCTCAACTGACGGCTGGATGGGCAGTAGTGGAAGACGTCCAGGCCAGCGATGACGCGACCGGATGACAACTCGAGAACCGCATTTGACGGATTACAATGACCCAGTGTTCCTCCTACTCCCCCTTACAGAGAGACCCATCCATGCAGATTACTTATTGAATTTAGCTCCCATAACGCACACAAAAGGCTTAGCCTTCGCCAAGGGTGTTGACCCTGGATGTTGTGTTTAACTGAAAAACAGTCACCAAATGCGTGGTGTAATATGCTTTTAACGCGGCTATGTATAGGTACAGTAACAAAATCCGAAGAAAATATGTGCCAGTCCAGTGTGTAACGACGCTCTCCCCATTTTAGTAGTACCTCAAACAGTTCATTGGGGTTTATGGAGGTCACGCGATCGGATGACTATGTGTTCCCACTTTGACGGCCTGTTTTCCGTCCTCATCCGACGTGAATGTTCGCCGCGCGTAAATATACAGGTCATTTACTTACATATAGGGTTCGAGGATTTTAATTCCAATGGATTCTCACCAGGTGATCAATAATATGCATTGTAATGTCTCCGACGTTTTTGTTCTTACCTCTCTCGCTCTACTTGGAAAATTGAAATTACGGTGTGGTTTTTGCTAGTCGATAATTCGAAAATGTTATTAGGGTTTTATAATTGCGTAAACGGTCTGAGAAACTTTCAAAGTGTCGAAAACCCCGCAAGCAAAACCATGACGTCTTGATGTCAAAATAAATGCCAGATTCGGAATCAGCATGACAAATAACATCTTTTCGCACTATGCCATTCTTCAAATTTGAAAGTTGAAAAGTACGGCCCGCCCTAGTACCACATGCTGTCTTATATCAGTCCTTCGTGTACACAGAAGTGAAATTAGATGAGCCTCAGAAACTAAAAAAGAGAAGATGCATACTAAACAGACTGTACATACGCAAGTCGCAATGCATTGCACAACGCCGTCGAACCCAAGTCATGAAAATATCCGCTGTCCGTACACCACGAGAAGATTAGGTAATGTTGTTGATGGCGACATATTCGCTGAAGACGTTCAGCGCAGTTACGCTAAGTCTAATGCGTCATTAATTTCGTGAAGAAGCCATCAAAGACGGCTGACGAAAGAGGATTGACGACAAAGTCGTTAGTTAAGCGCGTTGCTTCACCGTGGCCGCGCTAAATCCCTATAAAAACATACAGAGCCCGGCTGTATATAGTACCATCGGCTTATGAGGCACGGCTCTCGGCGCCTACAGAGACAGCCGCTCCAATCCTATCAGCCCAGCGACCGTCACTGTGAAACGCTCCCCCCTCCAGTATCTTAGCAGCAACACGAGCTACTGACCTCCCGCTTAGAGTTGCCGGCCTGCGGGCATAACCGACCGTACCTAACCACCCCTCGCCATGCTGCTGCAGGCAAAACATAATCAGACAAAGTTTGTGACTCAAGAACTGTTGTTAACTCGTGCTGCGATAGGCAGCACTAAGGGCGTCGCCGCATGGGGTACGAGGGGGCCGAGTCCCCTCAACATTTTCGGATTTTATCATTACGCCTATGGACGTTGCTTGGAAGAAAAATCGACTTCAAAATGACTCCGTCCCCCCCCCCCCAGTTTTTTGGAAGGTGGGCGTTCGTTCTAGGCGAGGACACACACATATTTAGTCTACTGTAAGCTTTCTGGACCTTATGCTCGAGTTGGTTTAGCACGACGGCTGCGAAAGCGAGTCCTTAAGCACAACACTTGCCGGCAAGAATCCAACACTGAAGTTATCAGTCAAGCGGTAGGCCAAGCACCACTCCTACCACTCCAGGACAGAGCTCTGTTGTGCTCTTGCAGCGGTGTATTGGTATACGTCTGCTCGTCACTTTTTCCCTCTTCCGTTTATTGGGTCTGACGTACCTCATCTTTCTCGGCCCACTCTACCGTACAAAGTCCGCGTGACTCCGCCCTTTTGGGGTTCGTTATTTGGGTTTGAGGCTGGCCCAGCGAGAGTGAGTTCCATCAACGCCCAGCCGTCAGTCTTTCACTCCGATGGCCGCCGACCTCCCAGGCTAGTGCCATTATCTTTCCACCCTGAACAGGTGCCGGAGGCCACGGGATTAGATCGCGCGCAGGTCCATGACCATCCTAATAGCGTGGAGTAACCGACAACCAACCACAGTCCACGCACGGCTGCAGCACCGTCTTCTCCATGCCGTCCGGCATCTCCACGGTGGTGGTGCGCAGCTTCTCTTGGAACAGCACGTCCACGTCCTGCGTGCTAAGCTCGCCCACCTGGTTGTTCAGCAGGAGGTAGTAGTCGGCCACTACGCTGCCCTTGCTGCAACAGAGTAAACACGTCTCGTTATTAGCGGTAGCCAGCACACATGCTGTAGTCGGACGGCGGGAGACACATGGGATCTTACACTGTCGGCAACCAAACAGACTCGTCATAGTGTCGCATGCTCCACGGGAGCCGCATTGCGACATTGCATGGCAAGCTGGGGTTTCTCACGCCGCCCCGCTGTGACTTGCAACCACCCTCCCAGTCGTGATAAATATCAAATATTTCAGTGAATGTAAAATCTCACCCACATACAGTGTCGCGCTCGCAGACCATATGGTCTGAAGTAGGGGCCGGACCACGCTAAGTTCTATACTCAGACTGAATTCAGATCGTCAACGCTGCTGATGTGACGCTGTAGTTCATCACAGATGACGGATTTTTACACTGATCGTAGCCATATAAGCGGACCGAGTTAACCGGGCTAGACTCTGTTTCCGTCTGGCACCATAAAAGTCGTCAGAATGTCTGGTCGCCGCCGTCGCTCACTGCAAGCTCGTATCATCAATCACAAGTTTTTAGCGGTTTTATCCTCTCGGCGCGCCCGTCGTGAAGGTTATGCGGGGCGACTTTCTGTCGTAAATCTTCCCAGCGGTATACCGTTAACGTATCGATTGCGCTGCCGAGGCTGAGTGAGGCTGAGTGGTCTGATGCTGGCGACGTGGACCTTCATGACTTATAGAGATGCAACTTTGCTTGGATGCTGAGATGCCCGTTCATTTTCAATGCTCTCGTTTTTAACTTGAAGCAATAAATATACAAAGGAATGATCAATAACATGGCAGTAATGTGTATTTAAATGGAAAAGTCGAGAAAAAAAGGAATGAGCTTTCACCCGATACGGCACGTCAGATTCCGGAATCTGACGATGCTCCGAAATAAACAGCTCAGTGGAGAGAGGTCTCATACTTTCTCGCTGTAGTTGATATCATATAACTCGGACTTTTCCATGTTTAAATACACATTACTGCCAATGTTATTGATTCTATTCTTGGTGTATACTTTATATCCTCAATAATTTCTCAATGGGCATATAAAAATAGCGTACATCCAGAAAACATCTGTTTGAAGACACGATATGTGGAAGTAGGCGACGGGATATCATTTTAATGTGAATTTATGGATATATTGCATCTCGTTTAGTTGCGGTAGGGGTCTAATAATTGTGAACTTGGTTCCTTAGTCGTCTTTAGTCCAATTAGTTTCTGAGCCAGTGATATGCGATTGTGTCATATAATGTACTGAATTACCGGCACTGTGTGTTGGCAGCAGGCCGAGAGCAATTGCGTCTCGTCTCCATTCTATGTCCATTTAAATAGGATCTCTCTCGAGACTACACCTGTTTCTGAGGCTGAGAGAGCGCGAAGATTGCGTCTACCGTGCAACCGAGAGAGCTCGCATATGTCCTTGTGCTTGCTATATATAAATGATCTCCGAACGTATCCTACAGACCGTCCGACGTGAGAGTCCAATAGAATCACCACGAGGTTGTCCTCAGACGGATGTACGACTAATGATAATCGAGTAGTGCCGGGATGTTCGAATTCCGTCAACTCTACAGCAGAATGCTCCTCTATGAATCTTATATCAACTACTCAGTGAAGGTAGCGAGTTAGTCAGCGAGATTCAACTCGCAACGAGCCAGAAGAGTCGTGGAAGTCGGGACGAGTTGCTTCTCCATTGCAGCAACTCCTCGCTGTCCCTCCTAAAAGCACGAAAGTCGTGAAGCGTCTAGTATAGGGCCACCGTAGAAAGATTAATCTAGTGCTTCGCGTACCGATGAGGGATTGCATTGTGACTTGCGAAGAAATCGCCACAGACCTCACGTTAGTGGTAGAAGTTGCTGCATGCGCTGTTGCTAACCGGTGATACAGAGCGTAATTTTAAATAAGTCCTTGCTGCTTATAGGCTTTCGTCTGCTGTCAGCATCCAGCCATACGAGTGAAATATTAAATGAAAAGACACACAATTTGCCGCTGCAAATTGCGTAATTATACACCTCCTGGCGAACTTGACAAAACATAACAGTTCACAATTATAGCCCTCCACTAACCGTTAACAATCTAATCCCTCTTCCAACTGTTAACAATTTAGTCCATATACTAATTGTTAACAATTTGTATCCTCCGAGAGATACGCTAGCTTTATTCGCAAACAATTTAAATTGCACCGAGATACAAACGATCCTCAGCGCAGCAAAAACGACGCCCGCAGCAATATAGAAGACAAAGATTGCTGAATCAGGATCACAGGATGTATGTAATAACGTGAACTGGCGCGGTGCTCAGGAGCCGGAATAACGAGGAACACAGGCCGCCGGAACGCCTCAGTCGCCCCACTGTACTGGCCAATGACCATGCCGGGGAATGCGGGGGGAGAGGGAGGAGAGGGGGAGAGAGAGCGAGAGCGAGAGCGAGAGCGAGAGCGAGAGCGAGAGAGGGAGAGAGACGTGGGGAGAGCGGGGGGAGAGAGGAGGCATCGGTACCGCTGCAAGCACCACCTGTCAACGCGACACCCGGAATTGACGAGTTAAAGGACGTGCCTTGACCGCCGATACTGTGTGCCCGGCGGTGGATCAGGGCCGATCCCGGATTCGGTGGATTGACCAGAAAAAGGCCACTCATGGCCGAATCTTACCAAACACTGTGAATGCGTAAGTACGACATGTCGTGAATGGAACTGCTCTGAATGCCGCACTTTAGCCGGTCACTCTCACTCTCCTGGCGCGTATTGTTTGTGGGTCTTACGCATGTGGAGAGTAGTCAGTCTCTCAGTGGGAAATACGCAAGACTAAAGTATCTAGATGTCACTTGGTTCGATCCCGCATTTGTTGTAGTTTTGTGGGGTCGGCGCACCAGCTTGCCCGTACTACAGTTCCCCATACTACGGCTTGGTAAAATTGGTACTGTCATCACCCGGCACCTTGCTGATATAGATCTTTGATGTCTCCACACGAGACTTGCGCGTCATATAGAGCCTGACGCTCGAACCTCTATCGAAGGCGACAGAAGCAGAGTGACAGTGAGCACTGAGCAGCCCTGGCGACTGTGAGACTATCACTGACGTCCGGTCAAAGGGAGGACGTGGCACTGCCGGAACAACAGCCATGTCGTGCCATGACCCGGAAATGGGCCGTGACAGATATCCGAATCGGGGATAGCGCACGAGCGACACGAGCTGCGATAAGGCGAGTTCTGCACGTCATCCTTGTCACGTGACCCAGTGGCCGTGTCGGCGAAGCTTTGGCTGCGGATGATGGACGACCGCGGATCTGCGTTTTCGGGCCCGCTGACGTCACCAGTCATGTATGACGGTCTGAGGAGATCACAGTCTGCCCCCGCACTGACCGGGTCGTTGAGCAGGGCCGGTCGCCAGCGGCAGTATTTGGTCGGAGCGCCCTGATTGGTCTGACAGTCGGCGGGGCGGCCAATATGTCCCTCGGCCACTGTGATTGGAGGACCAGGAGGGACTTCCGCTGACAGCTTCGCGACAGGTCCCGTGTCGCCTGACAGCTCCGACAGCTCCGACAGCTCCGACGTCAAAGACTCTCCACCCCCCCCCCCCGCCTTACCGCCCGCGGCACAATCTCCGGGATGCCAGGTCACGCACGGCCGCTGCCGAGACAATTTATCGCTGCGCGTGGAGCCGCAATTGACCAATCGCAGGGTGCGGCGAGCTGATTTCGAACAATGGTGTGTTCTGCAATAGAGCCGGCCGGCCGGACAGACGGACGAACGGCGGCTCTCGCGGCCTGACCGCCGTCTGGCTGCCGTGCTAATGGCGGCCGACAGCGCCAGGAAAACGCAATTAGGCGGCAAGGCGAGAAGGCGGCCCCAGCTGGGGACCCGGCGGCAGTCCCAGAGGCGGTCCCAGCTGTGGTCCAAGCCGCAGCTCCCCCCCCCCCCCCCCCCTCACCCCGCCCCCACTGCTGTGGTGCGGCCCGCCTGAAGGCCGTGTCACCGGGAGAATGGGGGCGGCTGATTGGACCGACAAGACAATGCGCTTTATTGTGGCGCTGCAAGACAATTGACGGGGTGCTGCCCGCTTCCACGCCCCCCCCCCCTCCCTCCCTTCTCGTCAACGCTCCCCCTGAACGAAGCAGAGACGGCCGTCGATTGGTAGCGAGGCCGAGCGAGCGGCGATTTCTGTCGACAGCCGCCTTTTTGGTGTGAGCAGCGCTGTCCGGTCTCTGGCTCTGATCGCAGCCGAACAGAGCGTGCTTATTGCGACTCGCAGAGAAACGCGAGCGCATCCGTCGCAAGACTCGAGTCCTGCACTGACAGTGACGCTGAGCAGGAGCCCTTCGCCATCTCGTGTTAGAAAGCGAGCCAGTGATGAACTTTCCTCGTTACGATAGTGGGGTTCTAGTCCGAGCTGGAAATTTGCGCAAGCCTCAATTTAGGTAAGTGACGGGTTATGTGGACGCTCATCAAGGACGCTCAGCTACAAAGAGAAATGCTGATAGCCGTTATCCTCTGTGGCGAGCGGTAGGGATTACCTCTGCATGGACCATTCGTTATACCGCCGCGTCATCCGAGGCAATTGCGAAAGGTGACCCAGGCCCGAGTGCGATAGGCCTGGGACATAATTATTGCCAATTTCAGGAATGGATAAAGCACATGTTGTGATTGGTTACTCATTGCAGGCTGCTGCAGGCTATTGTCAATTTATTTTGAGATAAATACTGTGCATTCAATTCAAAATGATAATAATCAAACATTCATTTCATCAAAAATAAACCTTGTAAATATAACTCTGCAACTTAAGCAAAAACCACGAAGCCCGCCGGTGCGCTGAGAACCCCGACACCCTCAGAGTGCACTCGTTCTGGTAATCCCATACTCCAGTAGCAGATGATCTGTCAGGTGGTGAGCCCGCGACTCTTGTCAACCGGGATTACCGGGTGTGAGTTCCGCCAACTCAGTAGCGGCCACCTGCTGCCCGTCTGCCCGTCTGTCGGTGACCGGTGACTGTACGGTGACCGGTGACGACACGGTGACCGGTGACTGGAGACTGGAGAGGGGACTGGTGTCCCTGAGATCCCCTGTCTGCCGGCCGGCGGCGGGGCGGGGGCGGCGGCGGCGGCGGGGGCGGGGGCGGGGGCGGGGGCGGTTGCGGCCGCCAGACCTGAGCACTGGATAATACCCGCAGGAGTGGGGTGCTGCCTTCTCGCCGGATGTCCGTCTCAGTGGTGCGCCGATGGATAGATTATATGATGAAGGTGACGCCGCTTCTCCAGACGTGTTCCCAGCGACGGGATGACGTCACACCATGCATATTGCACGCTGAAGCGCGCATTGGGAAAAATCGTAATCTCCATATGTTCTCGACGTTTCAAGATGCAAAGACACGGTACTACTTAACCATTAGCTTTGCTTTTGCGTTGATGTGCATTAGGTAAACCAACGTCAATGCACAATGCACTTAAACTAGCGCAGTTGTGAGGTGACTGCCCCGGAACGGACGGGTTTAAACTTGGTTGATGAATGCGAGTATTCAGTGCGTAACTGTCTCACCTGAATGAGTCGATGACGACCTTGTCGAACCAGACGGCCAGCGGGGACGACTTGAAAGCTTCAGTCAGCTGTGGAACAGAGAGGGTGAAGGTCAGAGGTGGTTGGTCTGGCGTGGACGGTGGCTGATCTGTCCGGCAGTCAAGGCCAGGCTGCCAGTGTGTCAATGGCACAGTGGAACGTCCGTGAAATCACTACCAATATACCACGAATGGCTTGGGACTGTATTCGTGCATATGTATTGCGGGTGTTTTCAGGTTGTGTGCGGGTCAGTGTCTGATATCCCTGTTCCTGTCTGATGTTGGCAGTCCTCGTGTGACGGCAGAGTGAGGAGGAGGAGGAGCGGTCCTCGTGTGACGGTAGAGTGAGGAGGAGGAGGAGCGGTCCTCGTGGGACGGCAGAGTGAGGAGGAGCGGAGTGTCAGCCGGCGGTCCCGGCTTTGTCCTCACACCTGGCCCCTATACCACAGCCGCCGAGCAGGGTTACAAACGACCTCCACAGCCTGACAAACTGCCGCGCGGTCTGCTGCTACCCCTCCCCTCCCCAGCACCGGCGGCAGCGGCGGGGGGCGATATGAAGAACGGCCAACACATCGGGGATCCACCGGCGATCAGCTAGACACATAGCGTCCATCAGCAGCCGCAGTCCCGGGAGACTCATCGTCTCCGAGCGGCTGGGTAGGACGGTGAGTGGCTGGGCGGTACCCGCGGGTAGACGCCGTCTCGGTAACATGAGAGATCATGGTCGGAAAACCCCTGGAGACTCATCACCCAACCCCATGGAGGTCACGCGAGGCCACGGCGCGCCGCGCCGGCGGCAGTATTGCCGAGTGATGAAGGAGATGTGTCCTCGGCCAGCTCAGAGGCTTTCAAACGGGCCTGTTCGGCGAACGGCCGAGCTGTAATGCGACATGATGAACCGCCGGCGGTCGTCAGATCTCCGGCCGCCACATTCGAGTCGAGTGAAATGAGCTCCGGAATAGACGGTTGAAGATGATGGCCCAGATTAAATGAGGTTGAAGCGGTCCTGAAGTGCCGAGCAGACCACAAATGAATTGGAGTATAATGAAAACATGCATTAGATAATGAAGTCAACCACGTGATGATTGCTTTGCTCCTAGATTAAATTCTAACCAAGGTTCAGAGGGCTTTGAAACAGCTTATCGTTGCATAGGCAATGCAAGCAATAACAAAGCACTCGTCCAAGCTGTCTGAAACAAAGCCGTCGGATCTGTCTCGGGTCGATATGTTTCTTAAGGCAGCTCTATTACAATCAAGATACGGCGCGACAAGAGCGATGACCTCTCGAACGAACATCGCTCAGTGTCGCTTGTGGGCGGGCTAACCTCGGTCGGAGGACTTCCGCTCGAGATCGGCTTCTCGGTGACGCAACATCTCAACTCGAATCGAGCAACATGGGGGCCTCGCTGCCCGCACTCTGTCTGAGACACAGCTGATCACTGTAATATGTCGTCCGATAACGACACCGAACCGAACATCTCCACAGCGCACTGCGCAGTGGACACTGCTGTTCGTTAGCCATGGAGTTTGAACTAGGGTATTTTAAATTGGCATGATTTCGAATTAACGCTGTCTGCTGAAAATCCTGAGATGACGTTTGAATTTGATATACGATCCGGAATTAATAATTAAGGCATTATGGTGTTACAAGTTTATAATAAACAGCCAATTCATAAGCATTATTATTCGAGTACATTCACGGGATATTTACTTCCGCCAATAGCCTATTTAAAGTGACTGGCCTAAATGAATACTTGCCAAGTGTTCATTAAACTATAGTTTGCGCAAAGATCACTCATTGACCGAATTATCGATTTATGTGATCACTATGATTTCAACGCTTCGAGCATCCCAGCTAACAATTTGACGTTGTCGCTACGTTGTGACAGGGTTGTAACACAAGTACACAACGTTGTGATAGTGTAATTTTGCCTAGACTCCAGGAACGTGTCAACAACGTTACCTTGTAACGCTCACAAAACGTTGAACACCGTTGTCCAACGTTATTTTGGACCAAGCATAGTCTAACGTGACTTACGTGGCCGATCGATTAATCTTAGTAAGATGTGAATATGCTCTATTTAGTAATCTGTACCAACTTGCGGAGCGTGTTCTTCCCAATTACTAGAACAAAGTTATTGACATCGTGACGATACAACGTTGCTGTGACGCTTTAACGCAACGTTTATACAACTTTTTCTTCACAACATTCACGACGTTGTCGCAACGTTGTTCAAACGTACAACTCAATCTTGATTTTTCACAACGTTGTTACAACGGTTTCTGTTACCTGGGATATCACTACGGGACTAATACTTCTTTGCCGCTGATTGTCAAGTGTTAATATATCAGTTCGTCAGTATGTTAGTCCGTCCGTCCGTCCGTCAGTCCGTCAGTCCGTCAGTCCGTATCTAATCCGCGTTCATCCTATCTCAATCCGTCAGGCCGTTCATCAGTCCGTCGTCAGTTTCCCGTCAGTCCGTCAGTCCGTCAGTCCGTCATCAATCCGTCGTCAGTCTATCATCAATCCGTCAGTCCGTCATCAGTCCGTCGTCAGTCCGTCATCAGTCCGTCGTTAGTCCGTCACCAATCCGTCGTCAGTCCATCATCAGTCCGTCAGTCCGTCATCAGTCCGTCGTCAGTCCGTCATCAGTCCGTCATCAGTCCGTCATCAGTCCGTCATCAGTCCGTTTCATCAGTCGTTCGTTAGTCCGTCGTCAGTCCGTCGTCAGTCCGTCGTCAGTCCGTCGTCAGTCCGTCATCAGGTCTATCATCCTCTTTCAGTGGACACCGGTATCGACCCGTCGTCCGACACGCCGTGATCCGTGTACCGTGTCTCGGAAGGATCGACCCCTCGGCTGATCAAACAGCGCTGGCTTAGCCCGAGTGGCACGGACACCGTCGGCTGCAGCCGATGGCATGGAACCCCCCCCCCGCCGCCCTCCTTCGGATCCTCATCACCCCTCCGATCAGCTCAGGTCAGAGACGGCCAGAGACGTGGGACAGCTCTCCGCAGCAGCGTGACTTTCGGGTAGTAACAGCGCAGCGGCTGACGGCTCGGCAACGACATCGGCACAGGCCATTCCGACACCACCGGCAGGCGTCGTGTTTCGGCTGTCACTGAAATGACCTGACACGCTCGAAAATGGGCCCGAGTTTAGCTGAGAGCCGAGACGAGAGACGAGAGACGAGAGACGAGAGACGAGAGACGAGAGACGAGAGACGAGAGACGAGAGACGAGAGACGAGAGACGAGAGACGAGTAATTTGAGTGTATGGGACGTGGGTCATTTGAGTGTATGGGACATGTTATAGAGCCTTGGGTCATACTTTCCATCCAAGGCCTTCAATTGCGACCATGATCTCCGAAAGGGCTCTCAAAGGTATTATACACATCCCGCATGAGCTAAAGTGAAATCGTTTGCAAAGATCAAGGTTAAGGTCAGGTCACAAAGGGTCACTATGCGCTAAAGGCTTATGAAAGTCATGCAACATATGCTTTGTCTTTTTTAAACGTCAAATTCGATAGAGATAGTCATCTCACCACATGACTTCATTTAAGAAAGGTAGTGTCAAGCTCAGGTCAAGGTCATGTCACATAAACTCAAAATTGGAATTTGATAAATGTAAATAACAAGGGCATGGGTGACGTTTATTTGTTCGTAGCTGGTCATTAAAAACATATTTAAAAAACATGATTTACCCAATGTTCATACTTTAGAAGCCAAATAGTAAGTCAAAGATGGTGATATTGTTTTGGAATTTGGTTCGAGAGTTTCCCAAATGTGGCTCTCTAACGTTTATTCTGTCTTTATTGTCTTTGAAAAATTTGATTTTGCGGATACTTCCCTTCAGTTTTTTATTGTTATTTTAGGGGGTTCAAAAACCAAAATGTCGAAAATCCGAAATAGCCCTTGCAATATGCTATATTCTTGCCTTTTTATTGCATTTTGCTCAAGATTTGACTTTTGTATGGTTTGTAAAAGCTTAGCCGATTTTTCCGTCAAACTTGTGTGTAGTGACGTCGCTAAATTCGCTATATCTCGAACATTTCGACGAAATTGCTTCATCTTTGCTCAGAAGACGTAACATTGGCATAAAAGAATGTACCCAAAGTTTCACGTTGATAGCACTATTGATTTTTCAGCCATTGCGAAAGTTCTTATTCCAAGGGAGAGCGCTCTTTTTACCAACCCTTCACTCCCCCCATCAACAGCCGGTGTTCCCTACTAAGCGGAGCTATCACGCCTGTTGTAGTGGAGACTGGGAGGTAGACGTGTGCTGCTGCCCCAAATGGTGATATAGAGCGGTTAGGACGATGGAATGTCTTTTGGACGACGGTGGCGATCCATCATACGTAAAGGCTTGACAGTGGTAGTGGTCCCAAGAATCCTTTATCATTATCAGTGCTGCTGAACAGTGGTAAGACGCTGTTGTCAGTGTTTGGGCAGAGGGTGATGTGGCATATATGATACCGACTATAATGTAGTGTGATGATACTCTCTCAATGAGCAGCTGAGCGGCTGGTTGCATACAATTCGTCAATACGTAGGCACATGTCTACTGATCGGATCATTCCTCTCTTTGTCGTCGATCATTAAGGAAGCGATTAAGTCTTATTCATCAAAGACGAGACCGGAGATCGTGATATTTTTGCTAGCTGGATGCCTAACAAATTAACGATCCAACATAGCACAATACAACAGCACACCCACCTGTGAATCCGTCATTTATCTTTAATCCCGTCCCGTCCCGTCCCGTCCCGTCCCGTTTGTCCCCTCACCTCGAGTTCGACCAGCCCAGCTGCGTCTTCCCAGGCCTCGGTGTTGCGTACGGCCAGCTCGGGCTGCCAGCGCAGACCTTCCACGATGCGGACGGAGCTGGCCATGCGGCAGTTGGCGCCACACACGCCCGGCGTGGTCGGCACGCGCGTCGTCGTCGTCGTGGTGGTCGTGGTGGTCGTGGTGGCCGCCGTCGGTAGCGGGGTGGTCACGGTGGTAGACCGGAGTTCGATGGACACGGTCGGCTTGGGAGGCGGACTCGGCCAGCCCGTGAACTTGGGCCTGGGGATGAGCGGTGTGGTGAGTGACACGAAAGCAGAAGGGAGAAGCTCGGTGCTGGTTGATGGCGCGCATCATTTCTTGAAAGTAAGCCTAAGCATAAATAAATGGGGTTAAAAGGGACGAGCAGGCCGACAGAAGCCACCAAGGTGGTGCCAAAACAACTTACAGATGTAAATTTGTTCGGGATCGGAAAGATACGAATTGTATGCGAACAAGTGACTTAACTTTCTATTAGAAGGAGGTTCGACGTCATGTTCATTATATGTTGAAAATAATCAGAAAGGTGTAAAGGGTAGACCTAGACGCTTTGATTTTTGTAATGAACAACTTAAAGGTAATGTTTCACTTTTACATGGATTTTCAAATAAGATAGCCATTGTCTTTTTTTTAAATATTAAGATCATTTTCCCAAAAACTTATCCATCTTTGAGAATTTTGTTTTTAATTTGCAAAATAGGGTTTATTAAGTGCCGCCGCTGTTTGGCCACTTCAAGATTGTTGGTCCTGGGAGCCCGGACGACTTGTATTTCTCTAACCTTGGCTGCATTCAGGACTACCCACTGTGAGTGCGGTGCTAACAACGCGCCATATCTTTGAATTTAAGGCGCCAGAAATGTCTGATGATGTGCCTTATGTCATTTGACATCGAACAGTTTTTTCCTATGGCTCACAAAAGCTCAATAATGACGTTATTATCCCAATAAAAAACATATTGATATGAAGTTTAGTGACTTTTCGAGAAGCAAAAATCACCATCGTGTTCAGCAGTACTTACTCTATATTTTCGACTACAACCGGGGTATATTTGACAAATTTCAAAAAGGTGAAACATTCCCTTTAAGTAAGATAAATAGTTTACACAATGCAAGTGACCTGCCCATAAGCCCGAAAACCACACTCAATATAGGTAGTGTATTGAGCCTCACTCGAAATTTTCATCTTGTTCACACTGTCCCTCCATCCCATTCATCTGCGCCGACTCACCTGTCTCCGAGCCGTGAGAAGAGTCCTTTGCTGGAGTTCTCCACCTCGTAGGTGGACGGTGGCGGCGCGGCGCTGTTGGTGTTGGTCGCCTGGTCGGCCGGCGGGCCGATCGGCAGGTCCAGGTCCAGCGGCTTACGCTCCTTGTTCCTGCCGCCCGGGAACACAATGCCGCCCTTCCTGCGCGGCGCCTTCGTTGTCGGCGCCGCTGTGGTGGGCTCCTCTTCAGCAGAGTCCGGACCGCCAGGCTTGAAGCCCGGCGGCAGGAAGGCAGAGACGTCCTGCTCGACAATGCCCGAAGGCTTGTATCCGGGAGGCAGGAAAGCTGACACATCCTCCTCGACGACAGCGGGAAGCTTGGTCCTAGAGGAGGTGGTGGTGGTTTCGAGGGGTTTGTAGCCAGGGGGAAGGAAGGCAGACACGTTCTCCTCGACTGCGATCGAGAGGCTTGATTCGGTGGTGGTCTCCGGGGACTTGTAGCCAGGTGGAAGGAAGGCGGACACGTCCTCTTCGACGGCGAGGATGGGGGGCAGCCGGGGTCGGACACGGATTCGGGGACGAGCCGTTGTAGTGGACCTAACAACCGATTTGAAGCCGGGCGGCAGGAAGGAAGACACGTCCTCCTCGATGATGATAGGCTGCTTCTTGCCACTGGTCGTACTCACCGACTCCAGCTGGAAGCCGGGCGGGAGGAACGAGGACAGGTCCTCCACCTCCTCAACCTGGACCTTGGGCGTGAACGTCTGCGGCGGTGGCGTAAGCTTCGGCGTGCTGGAGCTCTCCAGGTCTTCACGTACCTGCTTTTTGAATCCCTCCGGCAGCAGGTCAGGGTTGATGTGCTCATCGATGATGACCAGCCCTCCATCGGTGCGCAGCGTCGTCGTCTCGACCGAATCGGACACGGGTTTGAAACCGGGCGGCAGGAAACGGGACACGTCCTCCTCGATCTCCTCCAGCCCGGTGGTGGGCTCTGTGGACGCCGGTGCCGCATCCGTGGTGGTGGTGGTGGTGGTGGTAGTAGTGAGCAGGCTCGGTCGTTTCCTCAGCGTCGGGCGCACCGGGCGCTGCCGCTCGCTGTCCGTGCGCAGCTCCTTGCCGTCTCGGTTCGTCCCTGGACTCTCCGTGGAAGAAGAACTGCTGCGCAGCCGCTCGATCAGCGACTGGCCGGCGCGCGAGCGTTCCGGAGAGCCCTTGGCGAGGATCGCCGCCAGTCCGCGACGGGCGCCCGGCGCTCTTCGGCCGGTGGTGGTCGTCTGCTCGGTCTGCTCGGTGGTCGCCTCGGTCTCGGGCTCCGCGGTGGCAGCGGCCGTGGTCGTCTCCTCAGCCGTGGTCCCCGCTGCCTCCTCGTCCTTCAGCTGGCTGAGCAGCAGCGAAGCAAGACCGCCGCCGCCTCCACCGCCACTGGACGGCCGCGTCGGCCGCGGGCGGCGCGTTGCTATCGGTCGCCGGCGCGCCGTGGTCGTCTCGGTCGCGCGGCTGTCGGACGGTGCCTGCCGGGAGGTCTGTCGCGGCGCCGCTCTGGTCGTCGCCTCGGGCTGCTCAGTCGCGTCATCAGCGGAGGCTGACGTAGTCTGCTGCTTCTGCTGCTCCAGCAGCTGCTGCCGCAGCCGCTCCCTCAGCGACAGGCGGCGAGGAGGCGACGTCGGAGCTGCGTCCTCCTCCTTCTCCGGAGCGGCTTCCACCGCCGGACGCGACTCGGAGCTGTCCTGGTTCCGGGCGCGCAGCCGGTCTCGGAAGGAGGGGAGGCCACGGCGTGGGAAGGAGGGCCGCGTGGGGCGCGGTGCAAACGGCGTGGTCTCGCGGGTGATTCGGTTGGTGGGCGGCGCCGTGATGGCCGTGGTGAAGTCCTTGTCGGTCAGCGGCGGCTCGGTGCTCGCCGTCTCCGGCTCGGCGGTGGCGCTCACGATGCCTAGTTCGACGGTGGAGTCGAGGGACTGGAGCTCGCTGCCGCTGGCGGCGGACAGCGGTCGGGCGGTGGTCACAGTGGTGTCCGGCACGGGCTCGGTCGGCTGAGCGTCGGTGGTCACCACCGCCTCCGTGGTCTCCTCGATGGGTCCGCTCTCGGTGGTGGTGCGCACGGCTGTCCGCGCCGTGGTGGTCTCCTTCTGCTTGGTGGTCTCGAAAACCGTCCCGTCGGTGGTGAAGTCAGCGACTTCGCCTGCGGTGCTGGCCGAACTGCGTTCTGTCGTGTCAGCGAACTGACTCTGAGAACTCGCAGTGTTCGCCTCGAGACTGTTGTCTGTGACACTCGCGAAAGCATCGCCGTCTTCGTAAACATAGTCGGTCGCCACATCTTCCTCCGGGTAATCGCCGTAGTCTCCCTCGCCGTAGTCCACCAGGTCTCCATCGCTGGTGAAGTCGACCGTGTCGAACACCGCCTCGGTAGTTGACGGCTCCTTGGTGGGCGGCTCGGTGGACGGTGCCGTGTTCCTCTGTCGGCCAAAGAAGACGAAGGGCGTCTCGCGCGGCGTCTCTTGCGTCGTCTGTGGCGCCGAGAACTGTGGCGTGGGCGGCGGCGCGGACTGCGCGGCGCCGAACCGGCCGCGCGACTCCGCCTGCTCCGGCTCGAACACAGTCACCTCGTTGGAGCGCAGAGTCGGGTTTTCGGTGGGCTGCGGAGTGGTGCTCGCTCGGTTGACGAACTGGAAGAGCGTGGGGCGCGGCCGCGGCCGCTGGGTGACTGGCTGCGGCGGCGGCCGGCGCGGCGCCGGGGTGGTGGTCGGCTGGGCGCGGAATACGCCCCGCTGCTGCTGCTGCTGCTGCTGCTGCTGCTGCTGCTGCTGCTGCTGCTGCTGCTGCTGCTGCTGCTGTTGCTGCTGCGGAGGAGGCGCAAAGCGCACCACCGGCCGGAACTGGCCGAACTGCGTCTGCACCGGCGGCCGGAACTGCTGCTGCTGCTGCGGCGGCCGGAACTGCTGCGGCTGCTGCCGGAAGGGGGTGAACTGCTGCTGCCGCTGCTGCTGCTGCGGAGGCGGCGCGTTGAACGGAAAGCCGGACGGCCGCGGCGGGAAGGCCAGGTTGTTGCTGCTCAGCAGCCGTCCACCCTGCTGCCGCTGCCGCTGCCGTTGTTGCGCCGGAGAGCCGAAGGCAGTGAAGGGTATGTTGCTTGGTGCTGGAAAAGAAGGCGACGGCTATTAGAGCACTATAAGTAGAAATGACCCACGCACACATCCATCAGTGCTAGAAATAAAGAATAATTTTAGAACAGATACATTTGTTCATCAAAAGACACCGCCTTTTCGCTTTTCACTTCATCAAACGGACAACGGTAAGCCTCCGGCACCATGACAACTGTTTTTTTTTTATTGAGTGGCTTATGCCCAAATGTTTGCTCATTGGGCTTTGCACAGCTATGGACCTGTCTCGTAAGTCACCAAACATTGCCATTCAGGTCTGTAACGGCCCGGTGGAGGGAAGCCAGGCGAAGCGTGAATGGCTCCTAACGATGTTGACGTGACCTGTGTGCGCACACTGTATTGATTGGGGGCCCGGCTGTTATTGCCAGCGCTCACGGGCACATTGCCTTCACGCTTACAACGCATTCACATTACCGGCAGTCGAACCTGCGTCCTGTTTATCGTCATTTTCGTGCGCTTTCAGTCTCACCCCGCACCCGACACACGGTCATTAATAATGAGCTAAAATAACATGTTTCTGAAATAATTGACCTTATCTAATGCATCTAATGCGTATCCCCTGTATAGGAGGCAATAGCATGTTTTCCCATTGACTTATAATGGGGAGGTCACAAAATTGACCTGACCTTGGATCACCGATGATTAAAAAACGACTAAACTATATGGAGGTAATTGGTGGTGTAATTAAATTTGTAAGCTTGAAACCGATCGTTAAAAAACCTGTGCAAAAACCCTCTGCAGTCTAGTAACATACCTGTGCTACGACTGCAAACATTTTTAGAGTTACGGTCACCTGACCTTGCCTGGTGCCTGACTTGAAGATATAAAAAGGTGAACACTGAAGATAACACCAAAATGTGTGAAATGGATGTCCGACGTCTTGCTAAAAATGGGCTCCGCTAACTCTCGAAAAACTTTGGGGCGTCCTAGACGCCCACCCCCCAGGCACAGCGCGGTTAATATAATTATGTATGTGTAGGTTGGGCTTTACTGCTCGTGAATATATTCTTCGCTCATCATCCGAGAATCCTACATACGGACCAACGAAACTAAATCCATTTCCACAACATAATCCATCATCCTAAAAAGAACGCCGGCGACCTGCAACCGCTAGCAAAAACACACCGTCTAGTGCAAATGAATTCTCGGAAGTCGATCTAACCATGTCAAGAGAACTCCAGCGGAATGAGACGGGCTGGGGACATAAAAGGCAAAAACAGATCCCATCGCCCGACACAAAAACAGCGCGCCGCTTCCGGCCAGGCCGCGGCAACTCGATTGCGCCGATCAATTGCAGAGCGTGCCCTCTCGCAGCAGCGGGGGGTGGGGGTGAGTGGAGGAGGGGGGGGGGGGAGGCAGATACAGCGACTGAACGGGTGAAACGGACAGGAGACGGTCCAAGGTCGCCGGTCGGCGGTGGACGGCTGATCACGCCGACAATGGCAGGGAAGCCACCGAGCCGGAGAACTCACCGCCGCGCCGGTGAAAGGGAGAACCACCGCCCGCCGGTGACTGGGAGATACCCAGCGCCGAGCCCGGTGACGGGTGAGGCCTCTCCCTCCTACGCCGGGCCCGCTGTGGAGCAAACGAGCCTCCTGTGCCGCCTCACGATAGAGAAGGATCGCGCAGTAGGGACAGTCCCGGATTGGAGATAATTTTGAGAAGCTGCCGCGTGTGTGCGGTTGAGTCGTGATTTGGAAAGCCTCGCCTCCACAACACCGTTACCGGCCACTGACTCAGTGGGGTTATTGCGCAGCAGTCCGAACGCTGTCTGCTGTCCGCTGCCCGCTTCCCGCTGTCCCGCTGTCCGTCCGCTTCCGCTGTCCGCTTCCCGCTGTCACTGTCCATTGTCCACTGTCCACTGTCACACTGTCCACTGTTCCACTGGTCCACTGTCCACTGTCCACTGTCCACTGTCCACTGTCCGCTGTCCGCTTCCGCTGTCCGCTGTCCGCTGTCCGCTGTCGCTGTCCGCTGTCCGCTGTCAAGCTGTCCAGCTGTCAGCTGTCAGCTGTCAGCTTGTCAGCTGTCAGTGTCAGCTGTCAGTGTCAGCTGTCAGCTGTCAGCTGTCAGCTGTCAGCTGTCAGCTGTCAGCTGTCAGCTGTCAGCTGTCGCGCTGTCCCGCTGTCCGCTGTTCCGCTGTCCGCTGTCCGCTGTCCGCTGTCCGCTGTCTGCTGTCTGCTGTCTGCTGTCTTGCTGTCTGCTTGTCTGCTGTCCTGCTGTCTGCTGTCTGCTGTCTGTGTCTGCTGTCTGCTGTCTGCCTGTCTGCCTGTCTGCTGTCTGCTGTCTCTGTCTGCTGTCCGCTGTCGCTGTCCGCTGTCCTCTGTTCCCCGCCCCCTTCGGTCCCGCTTCCGCTGTCCCTGTCCGCTGTCCGCTGTCCCACTTCCAGGTCCAAAGTGTCTCATGCTAACATATGAGAGACAGAGGCCTCTGCTCCAAATAATCTACCGGGTAAAAAATTATCCAACCCTCCCATATAAAGCTAGACAGCCGGATATTTGTCTTTTTCTCTTGCACCAAGCGAAGCAGCCAACTTTGGCTGCTTCGCTTGGTGCAAGAGAAAATAAAATATCTGGCAGGGTTGCTTTATATGGTGGGTTGGATAATTTTTTACCCGGGTAGATTATTTGGTGCAAGATGCCTCAGGTCTGACTGATCGAAGCGATAAGGATACGGTCTTATGGCGCTGACAACAGATCTTTCGCAAGGTAGGTACACGCTCTGGATTCTGTTGTAACATATCGCTCGTGATAGCGATATGTCAAAGCTGGAGATATTTCGTGAAACCTGGCTCAAACCAACGAACCCCAACTGCTTGCAGTCATCATGCGATATCTTTATAGATATTCGTTCGGGGCCGCGACAGACCTCAGGGAAATCTAGCGCATTTACAATTTAAATTCGCCCCGGCTTCTATATGGAATCATATGGCTCCACTTAGAAGCGCACGAGCTACCGTCGAGGAGTGATGATTGTCAAAATCGATACGCCTCGTAAGGGACGACATCGCTCGCCGCTGGCTGCTGCGGCAGCAGGCCTCGGTTGCGAAGAAATACAGAGACAAAAGAACAACGATAACGAAGACGTCGCTCCAACATGACAGGCTCCGATTAACGGCGTAGTCGTGAGCCAACGATGGCTTCGTGTCGAGCACCGATATAATGGGAGGGTTTTCGTGAACTTACAAGGTAAGAGATAAATTCATTCACTTTGTTATCTGGAAGTAAGTGAATGCAAACTGACTTTCTCTCTTCAGCCTGAATGAGACGAAAAACCGACCAAAGCCTATAATTATTTCCAAGTTAAGAAATCCTACATAACTGCCCGATTCAATTCGATTCGCGCTGAACATGACAGGCGGCGAGCATATAGTTCCAGAAAACCTTAGCTGTACTGTACCACCAGTCTGCCGTGTATGTACAATCTCGCCCTTCACATGACTCAATCTGTCTGCATATCCGCTATCCGGGTAATCACAGCCGACGGGAGCGGAGCGGGCAATTCCTCGCCCGCCCAGTGGGACGCGCTCCCTGTCCCATGGGCAGCGGGGGACCGGGAACCGACTGATGGACTCCCCCAGGCGGTATAGGATGGGTCATCACCACTGCCGAGCGGCGCGACACTCACTCTGCCCAGGAAAACCACAGACGGGGCTCCTCCAGCTCGAGTGACGTAATGATGACGTAATAATGACCCGAAGCACTTGCAGCGCGTGAATCTAACCGCAGCGCGGCGGGTCACGGCGCAGGCGCAGTCTGCTGCGGACCGCCGGGACCGGCCGGCGGTGTGTGAGATCAGATCAGATGGCCGGCGTGTGCCGCAGTGTCAGGCTGCCGGATGTCAGTCTGGCGGCGTGCCAGGACCCCCACTGTGACGGTGGCGCAATACGGTCATGCTCCGGTGGTCGCCAGCACGCCGATACGAGGCCGGCTGCTGTAGGCGAGGCGACCCCGCCCCTAGTACGGCCCGGCCCCGGTCCGAGAACGGCCCGGCCCCTACCCGAGTACAGCCCTGTCCCGGCACGAGATTACGACCTCTCGCCGGACTAGCTGTGGGACAGACGTGGTACAGCGAAGCACAACACTGGTAGGGCGACTCGTCAGATGGTTACGAAATGCTGTGACTGGCAAATAGCCAGAGACGAACCTAAGGACGCTGCATCGGGCTGCACCTCCGGTCAGATGCCGCGAGCCAGTGCTGTACTGAACGTGGGCGGAGTCTGGAGTGCGATGCCGAGTTCAGTCGGTACAATGGAGGAGCCTGGGAGAGACCAGCCGGCTGAAGACACACCAAGTGGGCCAGTGTGACGTCACCGCGTGGAGCCCGTGACGTCACGCCGGACAGTGAGAGTGACTCGGCGGCCGAGAAGATCCGGGACTGGTCAGCTATGTCGCGGCCAGCACGTCGGAATGTCACCTGCTCGGCGCCGGAGGTGATGAGCTCATATAATGGACACAGCTTCACCGAACTGATGTAACAGTAACCAAGGATTGTCACGTGTCGGCAAAAATCAGCCATTAATAACATCGGGTTGTAACCGTGGGTCGCCCAAGTGTCGTTTTCTGTTTAAACCCGTGACTTTCGCTGCATTGTCACATTGCGTTTGCAGTGCATTGCAATGTCTGCATTGCCATTGTCTGCATTGCCAGCATTGTCACAGCGGGATTACGAGCAGCGACGTGAAATATCAGTAAGGCGGTAAACATAGGCAGCCCGAGCCACGAACGGACGCGTGCATAGCCGACATCGGCGAGCGTCGAGCGATACTGTCCACCGCACGACACCGTGATGAGGAAATACCCGGGCAGGGATCACGAGTCACGACCGAGAGTTGAGTCACGACAGCACCGAGCAGACCGCTGCAGATCGGATGTCATTCCCATGATCTGAGGCGGAAACACAGCCCATGCCGCTCATGCGACGGTTTCTGTGGCTTACAAAGACAAGACGTGAATCGGAAATGTTTCCGGCAGACCCGGCAAAACGCGAATAAAACGATTTATTGTGTCGTTTGGAGTGATATTACAATTTGATTTCGTAGTTAGACATCCAGCCGACGATTTATGGCGCTCCAGTCCTTTGCGCTACCGTCTACTATTCATAAATCTGGCGGCAGTAGCAACGAATGGGAAACGAGAGAGCCTAGGTCTCATTTACCTCCGAGCAATTGGTCGTCGGCGCTCCTGACGAGGCTCGTACTCTCCAGAAATAGTTCCGTCAAGAGTACCGACGGGAGCGTTACACCCCAGTGAGCCATCAAATCGGCGGGTTACTATCGCCAAATGCCGCGCTCCCGACCCAGCCCGGCGCGACGCTGTCTGTTCCCAGGTCATTACAGCCTCCCTGCGTGGCACACATACCAGCTTTGCGTCAGCAGCCATCCCAGTGCCGGTGCGCGTCTGTTCCATTAGCCGAGCGATGTTCCGCGGCGCTCCCGGCTACTCCCGGCCGCTCGGGACCGCCAACGTAGGACGGCCGTGGCCGGGACTCGGGGACTCCCGGGTGGGGAGTGGCCCGGTCAGCCACCGCTCGGTATCAGTGTCATATACAGCACCAGGCGACCACGCCCGAGCTAGCCGGCACCACGGCCCCTGGAAATGGGCCGTGGGCTGCAGCAGCGAAACGGGATTGTGCGGCCGCACGCCGCCGACGCCGTGAGCCTTTCACTGGCGCGGCCTTCAGTGGCGCGGCGGCGGCGTGAGTGGCGCAGTATTGACGAATCGCAGGCGCGGCAGAAATCGCCAGTCCGTGCCGCGTCACTGCGGCCAGCCAGCACAAGGATAACCGCACACGTTCGCATGGTGCTGAACAGGGCAGACTTTTACGCTTCGGCTGCGGAGTGCGGGGCCGTGTGTATCAAGGGTAATTTAGATCGGCGTGCAGCTACGGAGAAGCATAATTTGAGCTGCTGGCTGCTTAAATAATTAAAATTCAAACGTTGACCTTGGCCAGCTGAAAGAGGATAATGGGTTTACACGCGTGAGCCATACCAATAACTTGCCCATCTATCGACCTGCAAACCACGCCGCTGTAGGACATCTTCAATGCATACTTCGCTAATCTTTGTAGGTCACAGGAAATGAGTGAGGCGGGAAGAAGAAAGAGAGCGAGAGAGCGAGAAGAGCGATAGAGCGAGAGAGCGAGAGAGGCGAGAGCGAGACGAGAACGAGAACGAGAACGAGAACGAGAACGAAGAACGAAAACAGAGAACCTGAGACGAGAACGAGAACGGTGATGAGACGACCAGAGACGAGATGACGAGGTAGAACGAGAGCGACCGAGAACGGGATGAACGAGACCCAGAACGAAACAAGAATACGAGACGAGTTAGACCTGAGAACGGGGAAAAACGAGGAACGAAACGAAAGCGATATCTATTTGGTCACCCGGAGGTTGTAGGGTCGAGTGTACGTTCGATTGGCTGGCTTTTATTGCAAGGATATTATCCTGGTGCTATCTTTAGCTAAACAATTATTGGAACAACTAAGAGGCATTATCAGTATTCCTGTGTACAAAGTGCTTATCAGATTAAAAGCTGATTACCACGAGAAGATTCTAACGAAGCCTCGCAGTGTTACAAAATGCAATCTACCTCCACATCAAGACTTACCGGTCCGGTTTGATACCGCCTATTAATTCGATCGCCTAACGAAAATACTGGTGTGAACATAATTTGGAGCTTTCATATCCAGCATCAAAATGTTACTAGATCATACATTTATCACGTCTTGCAACAAAAGACGGAGCAATATCAGGCCGGGTAATACTAATTTATAGACGAAAAAAAAATCAATTGAATATTTTGCTAGGTGACCACCGTTTAAACAATACTTAAGATATGTAACAAGCTGTGTTTTTTTTCAGATAAATCCTTTATCGTAAAAAGCATCCACTGGATTTTACTACAAACCGTTACTCGCAGGTGAGTTGTGAATACATCGTTCTTTTCCACACAGAAGTAATGGCTCATAGTCTCATAAGTGTCCCAAACGTTGCCTTGACGCGCTGCTCGCCCCGTTCAGCTGGCTTGGTTGCGGACGGATGCAGACAGGTGTGACCGTCGTCTGGTCTGAGGTGAGCACTGGGGTGTCGGGGGTCAGGCGGAGCGGTGCCCCACGGGTCAGGCAGGTCACACAGACTCCGTTCACACGTTGAGAAGGTCACCCGAGCCACGAGCGCCGACAGCAGCACGACAGGGTTGCACGGCGCGATAGCGATAACGGACGGTGCCATGGGCGGGAACCAAACTGCCAGTCGGTGACTTGTGCAAAGGCGTTTTAGTGTAATGATGAGGCTGCTTGATAAGTCTGTGGAGCTTATCACGCATTGCTCTGACTGCTATGCGTATTCACCAAGTCAGTGTAGCTCACTGCAATAAGCTTACATAATGTTTTATAAATATATTTCGTATCATGCAATATTTATGCATTGATACGGCCACAGTAGTTAGTTGCAAGTGAGAATGTAAAAATAGGTTTAGCATGCTTGCCCATTCACAACACGTCGCTGGACTTCCCGTGCATTTCTCAAGTATATTCGCAGAGCTCGATAGTGAGCGATCGTTCGCTGCAACTGACGCTCGCATCCGAGGCTCGTTCATCCTGTCGAGCCGACTGCATTGGAGCACCATTTCCTCGTATAACCTGCAGCAGCTAGCCGCCGGAACACCGCTGGGCACCAAATGTGTCCTGTCAGAACCAGGTGCGGCTGGCTCTGACAGGGCTGGCAATAAGTCACAGCCTCTCTGAGGATGATGGCTGAGGAGTTAATCCTGGCCGCAGCGGAGGTGGCTGTCCTGCTCCTATCCAGACCGCAGTGATGACGTCACCAGCGCCGACGGAGGCTGTCCTCATAGCTGTGGCTCCCTCCTGATTCATGTTGCCCGGTCCTAACTTGTCCCTGATAAACCGCCGCCTGAACTTTACATAACTCACAGCCGAGAGCCGTTGGCGCCAACTGATAGCCTCTGAGGTCTCACTGAGCCGAGCCCACCCCGCCCCGGTGACATGATGAGGATTAACTGACAATGCCGTCTCTCCACCGGCCGTCATCGTCTGCTCCGGAGGACCAGCCGGACGGAAGATCTCAGCCCGAGCTCCTTCAGATCAGCACACTCTGAGCGTCCGACGGCCACCACGCGGCACTTGTGAAGGCCGCTACTCGTTTGGATCTGCAGAGCTGCTGGAAATGACGGTGGAGGTATAGAGCTAACTAGTTTGTGTCTCGGTCACTCTGACGCGCCATAGCTGTTTCAGATTCCAGTTCCAGTGTCAGTTCAGTCAGTTCAGTTTCAGTTCAGTTCAGTTTCATTTATTTTGTTTAACAAAAAGATATATAGAATTACAGCAGACAATTTACGAATGGCGCAAAGCAAAAGCTGAAATCAAAGCGCCTCTCCAGCATAATGAAATGGAACAATACACATCTAAACCAAGAAACAGGTAACGCCGGCCTCGCAAACAGCC
The DNA here is from genome assembly GCA_014673585.1 of Semibalanus balanoides. Taxonomy (NCBI): domain Eukaryota; kingdom Metazoa; phylum Arthropoda; class Thecostraca; order Balanomorpha; family Balanidae; genus Semibalanus; species Semibalanus balanoides. The sequence continues at coordinate 122,911 of VOPJ01006364.1, forward strand.
CACCGAACATCCAGGGGAAACGCAGGCGTCAGGCGGCCAGAACCCGGGCGGCAGCAGTCTGGCTAGCGTTTGTGAAGTGTGTGTATTACTGTTGGGTGTTAGATCGTTGGGTGGGTGCTATGAATGCTTGAAGGTGGTGTGCGATGAGTATTCCTTGATTTCCAGTGAGGGTTTGGCCGAATAAAAGTGCGTTGAGCTTACATTTATAAGGTCTCTCGAAATTGGGGATAATTGTTCGTGCTGCGTTGAAGAGGTGCACCCTGTTGTTTGTGTATATAGGGAACACCAGAGATATGTAGTGAGCAGTGGCTTCGTGTTTGTCTCCGCGATTGCATGATGGGCTAGGTGTGCGTTGAACTTTAAATAGGTGTGCATGTAGAGATCGAGATGGTAAACCGACTCGCAATTTAGCGCAAATCGCAATAAAAGTATATTTCCTGTTTGTGTGCCTACTGAGTACAGTGTTTGTGGCTCTGGTGCCCCAAATCGCTGCCAAACTTGACAAGCATGACGGGATAGAGTGTTTCGTAGAGATTCAGGAAGACGATTTCATTGCCGGATAGTGGCCGGAATAAAGTACCTGCGGTTAAGCGAATGGGAGGGATTGAAAGAAGTTGTGCGTTGCGTAGTCTGAGCCCAGTTCAGCCGTCCCGTCTCGTGCCCGTCAAGAGTTCCGTTGCGTCTGGAGTGAATGTGCTTACTGCTCGCTGTGAATGCGACAAAAGCTGCAGCGGGGAGCATTTGGGTGTACGTTCGTGCTGTTGCCAGTCCCCTGGGCATAGGCATCACACAATCGAGCCCACATCGAGCCGGCCGAAAATAGACTGATTCTGCCAATAGAGTCGGACAAATGTCAGAAGCGTGTTGTGTCTGTCGATAGATGGACCTTCTGACTCGGTCGACCGCCCGGTCTGATGCTTACCAGCAACAGTGGCGGACCCAGACAGCAGACCGGCTCAACTGCAGGCACTGAATACAGAACACTAGACAGAATACGTCCTGATCTGGTGGCCAGATCAGGAGCGCGTCAATACGGATGTTATTTACAAGCCACACACGTCCTGTTTGCTGTGATAATGGTAAAGTTCTGAATGCTGAAGAAGTTCCGATATATCTCAACATAATTCGGAATTCAGTATTTGCAGTCTACATGCGTTGGCTCGACGTTTGACATGGATCAGCCATAAGACTCTGTGATGTTTTGATATACCAACAGTGTCACAGGATCACTGATTGGATATAGTGTGGGAGAGAGCGATTGCGTGTGACATAACGAAAGCGCTGCTGGCCGTGTCCCCGTGGGGTGTGCGGACGGGACCTCTGACGATCCCCCCCTCTTCCCTCGTGACATAACGTATACGAGACGCTGCTGGCCGTTCCCCGTGGGGTGGCGACGGGACCCTGACGAATCCCCCCCCTCCTCCCTCGTGACATAACGTAACGAAAGCGCTGCTGGCCAATGTCCGTGGGGTGGCGGACGTGGACGCCGGACGATCCCCCCCCCTCCTCCCTCGTGACATAACGCTAACGAGAGCGCTGCTGGCCGTGTCCCCGTGGGATGGCGGACGGTACCCGGACGATCTCTCCCCCTCCTCCCGCCAGCTCCCTCTAGGGAAGCGATCGATGGTTGTTACATGTGTGGTCTGACTCGACCCAGCAGGAGTGAAAAAGGCAACCAGAACTTACTAGTTACTGCACAACTTTTAAGACTTTCGATTTATACTATACAAGAGGAACACGTCAATTATTTATCAATCTAAACTTTCCGCCTTCCGAGGGTCAGACATTTGAAAGGCATTGCGAGAAGCCTGATAAATATTTGATAAATCTCTGATGGTGCTTCTCGCAAAGTTATGGGTGCCAAATAGCTTTGGTAGCTATGGCGCCGCTAAGCCTTATCATCAATTTACTATCATGATGTTCCTGGCAGTAATAATTCAAACATTTCCGCAATTGCTCAACGGAACTGTCTGCCCCCTGTCTCTCTCCACGGCTTGCCTCGATGTGACAAAGTTCCAGTCACGCTCACGCTCTAAAGCCCGAACACTGCTGGCTCGGCCTGCATGGAAATTACAGCCCTGACCGGTGCTGCAGAGAGTGGAATGGCTTCAACGCTGGGATGATGAGCCGCATTAGTGGAGAATGTAATTATAGCTACAGGTCTTATTCAGTTACAACTGTGTGATGTGTGAATGTGAACTTTGTGCGATATTGTGTATTTATTTATTTATTTGTGTACTTTGCCTGAACGTATATGATGTATTTTGACAAACTTTGTGCTTCTTTTACCTTGTGACTGCACCTATTAGTGGGCATGATGTCTGTTGGTGTCTTCTATTAATAAACAATAAAGAACGCTTGGTTATGTACACCTAACTCTGCTATTATAAACTGTGTTGCTTATCAGTGAAAATTAAGAAATGGGTTACAATGGCTCCCACTCCCATTTCCCCATGTTGATGTTATTATTCTTAGCATGCGAACGTTTAGAAGCAATGGCACGGCAAACTTCATGTCATGCGAGTCTGCGCAATCAACTTATATAACAGTTACGTAACGATGCAATCTGCTGACACATCACATCTGCGAGCATTGAATACCGAACATTTGGCGGTAGGTAGGGTCATCAATGACATTAATGGTCGCGAACATCAGAACATAAGTACTCGTGGGATTAGACTTGATTTGGGTAGGTGGGGTGGACTGGAGGGCGAGACTAATGGCGGGAGGAAATGTGCGACCTCGGATGGGCCCTGGAGGCTCTTTGTTGCACTCTTCTTTTATGTCTTTTATGTCTTTATTTAAAACACATCTGAATTCACTCGAATCTCAGCATTTCGCCCCGCATGCATGCCTGGCCATAAGCCTGCGGAGGCCATCAATGGCTGCTGGCGGCGGCGGTTCACTCTATCAGCTGCGGGCGGTGGGCACAGGAGGCTGCAGTAAATCCGCCACTGATCCCCCGGCTCGGACACGGCGAGACTGATGGCGTGCCACGGAGGAGACGCCGGCATTTCTCGGCGACCTCGGGGCCGCCGGGCCGCCGGGCCGTCGGCGGTGGACGGTTCATCTGGAGCCAGAGCGACGGTCGGACACCGCGTGCTTCGGGCACCGTGGCTTTTTCCTCCAGTTCGTCTGTGGTGCGCACTTTGTTTCAGCATTAGTGAGCTCCAGAAACGAGGCAGCCATTCTCTGGTCGATGTCTGGAATCGGCCGGCTGAGCGATGTTGGCCTGAATGAGTTGACATCGACGGCGATGTCGGCTTCAGTCGAGCGCGTTCAGGCGAGTAGCCGCCAGCGACGGATCGCTACATGCTCCGGCAATTTGGCCACAGTATTGACGTCTTAGTCGGTGTTGCGCCGGAGACGGCACTGACATTAGTGGTCGCGAGTGATCCCTACCTACTGCCAACGGCTGCACAGTCCGCTGAACTGCAGCGGTGTCGCCGGCAGACTAATGACTGAATGAGTTCTTCTTGCCGCAGTCCCCAGCCGAACCAGCCCCGTCGGCGTCATTTTGGTCTGGTCCCCCGTCCTGGTCTGCCGTCTCGATCCTGGTCTGACTCCTGGACGGTTACTCGGTGGTCGGTAGCTCCGCCTGGTCGTGTTTCGAGCTCTGTCTGGCGCGATGCGCGGGCTGCAGCTAACGATTTTGTCCCGACGATGGGAGGCACGGCTCATTAGAGAATGGGAGTTGTCTGTGCGGCGGGCGGCCGCCCCCGCCCCCGCCCAGGAAACTGACGGGCTCACACTGACTGCCCCCAGAGGAGGGTGCGCCGGTGTAGAAGAGACCAAAATAGTCATCGACACTGAACGTCGATGCAGCGTTATTGGGAAAATCGGTCAAACTGGGTAGAACACAACAAGTCATTTGTATATAAGTCCACCCTAGCGAGAAACCTTTGCTGAGAAGTGCCCGCATTAAGTATCAAATATTGAACACAGACGGCTTCTAGACCAAACTCAATGCATAAGCGAGAAATAGTAACTTTGTTAACAAGCGAGCTGCTGGATGAAAACAAGCTGTCAATGGAATAAGTTGTCAGATCAAAAGTCTCATCCAAAGTTTTAACAAGTTATGTAACGAACGGAAGGATCGGAATTGACTCACAGGTGAACGAACTGAGCAGGTGTCAGTATGTAATGTATGCCCTAGCCGAGCGACCGACTCTTTGTCTGAATTGAGATACCCTCCCTCCTTGTTTCCGCCTCGCTCCCAGAGCACCAGACGTCTGTCGTGCCAGTTATGAGCCCGGCGGCGTCACTATTCAGCCGGCGGCAACTCACGCCCTGCCACCGCAACCGCCGCCGGGCCAGCTGCGTTGAAAGTAAGAGTGGCCACCAGTCCGTTGTTGTAATCCAGCGGACCGCCCGCCGCCCCGCTGCCGGCTGTACGTAACGATGACACACTCACCGTGTTGTAACAGCGCCTCTGGATTGGAATGTGCTCGGACCCAGTTTAGAGCGGCGGTAGTGTGTGGAATCCGGCAGTGACGGCCGATGTTTAGAGGCTGGTCGTTTAGAGGCTGGTCACTTCAGTGCAGGTTCATCTCGGGTAATCTCTCATCACTGATGGTGGGTGGAGCGGGTGGTGATGGGACGAGGCAGGTGGAACCCGCGACTGTTGTCCTGCTGAGGAATGTCGGTAAGAAGAAATCCACTCCGACAAAAAGCGTGGGCAGAATAAGAGCCACAAGCCGAGTAATTTCCGTTTAATGTACACACGCCAATCGTGAGCGAGTGAGTCTTTCCCCTATAATCTTCCACAATAGCGGATGACAACAAAATTCAGGAATACAAAGAAAATATAGAAGCGTTGCTTTTAAACTCTGTTTTGTGCGTGTTGGTTATGTGAGGCTGAAGCATTACGCATGATACCAAGCCCAGCTATATTATATAACAATCAATGACACCAAGCCCAACTATATTAAACCAAGCTGCATATTTTGTGCAATTTTGTTTGAATTTCGTCCGTGTCAATTTTTTGATTGGAGCTTGGAATATTCATTAGTCTGTATGTAATTTCGTTTGTGATTAAAAAGGACATCCCATTTCTTAGAACCTCAGACACAGCTATTTGAGGAAGGGACCGGGGTAGCTAAGAATGTAGCCGAGAGTCCCAATTTCCCGCCCTGTTCGGTGATGTGGGAGACTAAGAGACAGACAGCACTGAAACCGTTGGCACAGCAGTGTGACTGATACATATCGCTCTGGGACCTCGGAGTTCGATCCCCACAAATTAGCGCAGCGACAGCGCGGGTTAGCCCTGCACGACTGGCTCTCCGCTGTGCCGTTCCCACGGCCTGTAATATTAGAGCAGGCGAGCATTATGCACAATCAGTGGGCGGCTGAGTAGCCCGGCGTGGGCGGCCGCTATCTAGCGAGCATGGCTGCTGCACATCGTAATGGGCTGCCTGGAGCTCTCGATGTCGGGTAGGTGGACTCAATGATTGGACTGAGAGCAGGAGGCGGGGGTGGTATTTCACAAGCAGTCAGACGGCCTCTGAGCCGCCGCGCGCGGCCTTGAACATCAGGCGACGGACGGCCCGCGGGTCACCGCTCCAGTGACGTCATCAGACGGCTCCAGTGACGTCATCAGACGGCTCCAGTGACGTCATCAGACGGCTCTAGTGACGTGATCGGGCGGTTATTTCTCGTAACGTTACAATGGTGGATGATAGGGTGAATCATACTCGGCAGTCAGACACCGAAGGGAGGTAGAACTGGACAATGAACTCCAGCCGTCAGACGGAAACGTCGACCAGCTCTCCAACGTTACCGAACGACAATGGACAAGGGATGCTGGGCGCCTCAATGGCCAAACTCATTGTTCACCAATCATTCATTGTATGGTGAATTTATTTAATCATGAATTTAAATCCATCATTCAATCAAAATCATTGTTGAAAATGGGATATTGTTGAGAGTAGAATTTGCACAAAATATCTTATTTCAGTGTATTTTCCTTAGATGTAGGTAAATTTACTCGAGTAAGTATTCTGCATAGGTACAGTCCAACCATTTATTCCCTTCTCATTGTGAATATAGTCTCAATGAGTCAAATCTCAATATAAAGTATTTATCGCTTAAGTTTATAATATTAAACATGCGCAGTGAATGCATTATCTCACACCGCAATCTTCCAAGCAATGCTATAGATAAGTCGAATGGTCCTCAGAACAGAATGGCATTATCACAGGTATGTATTGCTTTTATCGTGCGGGGACTATCTATCTCGGCAAGGGCGCTGGACACCGACAATGCCCGCAGGAAAAGGCGGTGGGCCAATAAAAACACCGTCTTTGTTATCAGAAACTATTCCGAGGTCGATGGCATCGCAGAGCAATATTGTACAGTCGGGGACAATACCTTGCTAACCCGGCTCAGCGACCAGCTGTTAATGCCATATAACTGCAGCGTGTGTCTCCCAGTATTTCCTTAATACCTTCATATGAAGACAAAAATGGCACACGGTGGCCGGTGCTCTAAATACACAGCCTGTCAACATGCTCACTTTTCCCGATCATAACACAACAGACAAACTCGCCAGCCAGGTGGCTTGTCATCACTAGGAAATTACCGACCACGATCCTACCATTCCTTCCCACTGCTAGCTGTGCACACATTTCTGACATTGCGCAGTGGCACAGACACCGACACGTGAGCCCCTGCCTCCGCGAGCCACCGGTCTCCACATCTGCAGGCGTCGCGGTGAGACGGCTCCTCCAGAGAGGCCGCGAGTCGCCCAGCCAGCCGGCCGCCGCGCCGGGCCGGCCGGCTCATCTCACCTTGTCGGCTGCCATCACTTTCACCTGACCGTGAATCATGTGACCGCTGAGAGGTGCGGGCCTGCGGCGGCCGGTGGTGGTCAGCTGCCCAGCTGCTGCAGCCACAGAGAGCCGGGCCCTGAACGGCTACAGGCTCATAGAATAGGCAGCCAGAGGAGCCACCGAGCCAACCACTGCAACCTCGGCTGGGCTGGCATCTGTACTGCTAGACTCGGGAATGTTCTATCTGGTGCTACATTAATTTATTTTTGCTGCCTCCACTATCGCTATATTCCTATCGTCATACATTATTATCGCTAATTATCCCGGCAGACATTCCAATTCCTCCTTTCAGGATCAATCCCCATCTATTCCCTTCCTTCCCGTCCATCAGTTTATCATGCTCCTATTCTCCTTTGTGTCCATCTCCACGCCTCATCCTTTCTCCTTTATTATGTCAGCCCACTCGGACCTCTTTTCCATGCCACACTATCTCTCCATCTTTTGTCCTCCACATATTTCCACTCAGGCACACGCACATACTCGATGGGCTCTCTCCTCGCCTCCTCGCCTCCTCGCCTCCTCGCCTCCTCTCGACACCGCTCGACTCGTTGGCGTCGAGTGGGGCCTGGCTGGGGCGGGCTGGGGCCGGGCTGGGGCTGCGCCCGGGGCTATCCTCGGGGCTATCCTCGGGGCTATCCTCGGGGCTATTCTCGATGTTATCCTCGGGGCCATAGCTATCTTCGGGGCTATGCTCGGGGCTATCCTCGGGGTTATCCTCGGGGCTATCCTCGGGGCTATCCTCGGGGCTATCCTCGGGGCTATTCTCGGGGCAAACCTCGGGGCAATCCTCGTGGCTATTCTCGAATGCTATCCTCGGGGCCATAGCTATCCTCGGGACTATCCGCGGTGCGGGGCAGAGCTCAGGCTAGTCACCTGATACGCACACGGCCCCGCAGGCATCGCCACCGGGTGACTCTGGGAAGAAGCAATTAGTGGCGCTGAACTATTTCCCAGCTGCGCAGTAGAGTGTTGCTGGAGTGATCAGGCTCCGACAGAGAGGGGGCGGGAGTCACTGGAGTGTTCAGGCAGTGGCTGGGAGAAGAGGGAGTCACTGGAGAGAAGAGGGAGTCACTGGAGTGTTCAGGCAGCGGCTGGGAGAAGAGGAAGTCACTGGAGTTGTTTCAGGCAGCAGCTGGGAGAAAGAGGGAGTCACTGGAGTGTTCAGGCAGCAGCTGGGAGAAGAGGGAGTCACTGGAGTGTTCAGGCAGCAGCTGGGAGAAGAGGAAGTCACTGGAGTGTTCAGGTAGCAGCTGGGAGAAGAGGAAGTCACTGGAGTGTTCAGGCAGCAGCTGGGAGAAGAGGGAGTCACTGGAGTGTTCAGGCAGCAGCTGGGAGAAGAGGGAGTCACTGGGTGTTTCAGGCAGCGGCTGGGAGAAGAGAAGTCCACTGGAGCTGTTCAGCAGCAGCTGGGGAGAAGAGGGGAGTCACTGAGTGGTCAGGCAGCAGCTGGGAGAGGGAGTTCACTGGAGTGTTCAGGCAGCGGCTGGGAGAAGAGGAAGTCACGGAGTGTTCAGGCAGCAGCCTGGGAGAAAGAGGGAGTCCACTGGAGTGGTCAGGCAGCGGCTGGGAGAAGAGGGAGTCACGGAGGGTTCAGGCGAGCGGCTGGGAGAGAGGGAGTCACTGGAGTGGTCAGGCAGTAGCTGGGAGAGAGGGAGTCACTGGAGTGGTCAGGCAGCGGCTGGAAGAAGAGGGAGTCACTGGAGTGGTCAGGCAGCGGCTGGAAAGAAGAGGAAGTCACTGGAGTGGCAGAGCAGCAGCTGGGAGAAGAGGGGTCACTGGAGTGGTCAGGCCGCGGCCTGGGAGAAGAGGGAGTCACTGGAGTGGTCAGGCAGCGGCTGGGAGAAGAGGGAGTCACTGGAGTGGTCAGGCAGCGTCCGGGAGAGGCCGAAGTGGGGCAGGTTGTGGAGGTCACCGCCAGGGGTCGGACGGCCGACTGCCGTGCCGCGCTGCGACCCTGAGCCAGATCAGGACAAAACACCAAATCACGGCGGCAGGAATGCTGTCTCTCGTTATCTCGGCAGCCGCGGAACTCGGGCGAAGGTCAGCTCGGTGAGGCCCTGGGGCAACGGCCCGGGAAGCCGTTCACAGAACAGAGCCGAGCCGCCACTGCAGACGAGCTCAGCTGCGCCTTCTGCCAGCAAGCAGCGCTCAAAGCTGAAACCCAATTACCGCCGGTGACAGGAAGTGGCCGCTGGCAGCTGCCGCTCGGGGGCCGCAGAGCGGTGCCGGTCAGCGCGCTTCAGTCGGAGACCAATATCCGGCCGTGTGTCGGTGGCGCCGCAGCCTACCCGTCCGCCCACTGAGACCGACCGGCGTCTGATCTCCCTGGTCCGGAGACACAGACTGAGGCGGCGTCTGATCTCCCTGGTCCGGAGACACCGACTGAGGCGGCGTCTGATCTCCCTGGTCCGAAGACAGGCTCCGTCAGATTTCTGCGTTGTCGGGTGGTCTACCCGGACACACCCTGCCCTGAGGCGACGCACCTGGCTCGCAGACAGTGGCGCCCGCTTCGGCCGGCACCGCGCCCGGTGAGTCAGCCACCCTGGAGCGGCAGGGAGGGCCGCTGCCCACACGTCGGACGCCGTGCTCCCCTGATTAGGGTGGAGTGGCCGCGACCCCAGCGGATCCCTCAGAACGAACAGCCGCGCTGAGCGAGCCCGGGATGTCGCGGCCACGCAGAGCGGCCGAGGTTTATGGCAGGCTGCTGTCCCACAGCGAGGGGCTTACACAGAGCTTATGGGGAGGCGGCCCGAAATAGCACGAGCACTTAAACAGCCTCCGTCTAAAACGTCAGAGTAATCGGTTGGGTTGAAAGAAGGTACTTCTGAAGATAGGATTTGGCAGCCTTTCAGTGTCATAAATTGGTCTTTGTGGTTGGAATACGTAAAGACTGCATATGGGGCTAAGGTTCGGCGTTATTAATGCTTATTGTATACTTTAAAGACCACAAAAGGACCACTCGGTCGAAGCTTCGCTACATTGAGAAGCCTTTCAGAATTCAGCCAGATTATCTGGTGAACGAGCCAAAACATCCGGGCTTTAAAATCGCTCGGATTTAAATCTGGAAAAATGATGCGGTCGTGATATCTCTGCTAGGGTGACGTGCTTGGTCCCGTGCAGTAAGCAAATATCTCATGTTTTTTCGTTTTCTTAATCAGTCAGATCGCTGGTGCTCTGCCTGCTCGACAATCGTGAACCATAGCCAGACGATCGTGCCGAGACTGGTCCGCCCACACCCTCTCCTCTCGGGAAGAGCGCCATCCGTCAGCTGCTCTGCTCGGCGCGCCACTGCTGCTGCCTCCTCTGAATCCAATGAATAGTGCGACACGCTGCTTTGAGCGGCAATACAACTCAGTGCAGGCTTTATCTACATACGCACTTTCACCTATGCGACTTATACCGGTTGCTGACTTCATTGAATAAAGCTAAGCTTTCCCTTCAGCTTGGTATAAAGTGATTTGCTCACTCGTAACTCGTAGCCTACCATTAAACACTCAGCGTTTGCTAGTTTTCCAATGAGTCGGGAGTCGGAACTTTATGCCAGTTATACCCACCAGAAAGCCCATTTTCGCAAACACTTACTCAGGAGTTATTTCGCTCATGCATAGCGGCGTATTTACGGTGAACATTTTCCTTACTCTCAGACAGAAAATATCACCCGAGTTCACCGTTTTCAGCTCATGAGTTTCACGGATGGAAATTAACCCAGTCGGTGATGCAAATTGCCACGCGACGTCAACACAGAAGGGTGTTCAGTGATGCAAATTATCATGCGGAATCGCCACAGGCAATGTCAGGGATGCAAATTACCACGCGAGGCAGAACCGGCGAGCAGCACTGAGGCCAGCCGATTAGTTCACGGGAAGCCGAGTGAAAATGTTCATCTCTGGAAGTATCAATGACGCATTTACCAGAACCTGGATAAGATGCAATCAGTTTCTGAATGGTGGCAGTAGCATTAAACATTGGTGGATGTAATGCTTATCGTCTCCAATAACTCTTGGCTCGAAACATAAAATGCGTAAATGCAATATTTGAAAAAGGCTATGTAGCTATGGTAAGCTAAATGCTATTCCTATTTTTGTTTTGGTTTTGCCAAAATGGCACTACAGGTACCGTACACTCGGGCCTATAAAGCACGCTGGACATATGTGATAAATATCTGTATCCAAATGCTTGGTTGGTGATTCCAAAACCAGCAACTGCCGGATAAAACGTCTGTGATATTTCCCAGATAGAGGGGTACGAGGCATTCAGGCACGGCGATTTCGCTTCCAGCCTGTAGCATTTAATGGAAAACGGATCGTAGTTGGGATAAGCGACTCCTTCGGGTGCATTTGGGATTGCTCGCGCTCAGCTATCCCCAATGGCGCAGTGCTCTTCATATTGATTTCACTAAATCCCATCCTTTGCCCAAAATAGCCCAGCAACGTCTGTAATCAGCGGGCTTGTATATTGAAGCTACAAATTCAGCTAAATGCACACATACCACCAAAAAAGACCATCATTATCACGTACCGCTACAGTATTCCGCACTGCGTTCGTCATTCAGCTGCCGCCAGTATAGCAGCAGCACCTTCCCACTACACCACAGTCGCATGCATGGACTGCCGCGGATCTAACACAGCTCACCGCAGCGTACACACACACATGAGTGCTCTGCGCGGCCGTAAACGATCCGCAGACGACTGCAGTGGGCGACGGGGCGAGGAGGGAACCGGCGCCACTTTCGCCGCCCGCGCCGCCAGCTGGCGCCGCTGCCAGAATCCGGGTGTTCTCAGCGGAACTCGTATGGCCGCGGGCGGAGGGACCGTCCGTCCGCCCGTCCGTCCGTCCGTCCAACCGTCCGTCCAACCGTCCGTTCAGCCGCCTGCCCGTCCGCCCGGCCAAACAGCTGCACTGCGCCGGGACGAGAGAAATAGTTGCGCTGCTTTCCACTGAGCTACTAAGCTCCTGCTGGGCGAATATATACGTATACTTATGTATAAGCATATAAACGCTACTTATGTATGATCGTATAAACGTTACTTACGCTATGCAGAAGTTACCGTCATTTCCGAGTGTTAGCTTCACTCTTCAGCGCTAGCCACTACAGATGCTCACCTGAAAGGAAGAATTTCGGTCAAAATATGCACATCGAAAACGATATAAGAAGTTGTAAGATGTAATAAATATGCGCACGAATTAGTGACTCAAATGCATGTACAATTCGAACGGTGTTTCTTTTCCCACTGCCTAGCAGTATGTTCCTTGTAACATGAGGTCACGTTAGCAATTTCCACAGGACAGCCCGATGCCTAACCAATGAGCACAAGTCAACGGCAGCACTGCTCGTTTCTCAGGCCACTTCTGTGAGCCGTCTGTCATGGACGGCTGTCATCAGCGCTGGGACGGAGCCAAATATCTGCATTCTGATATCAGCATCCAGCACTAGGCCAGGAGTCTTCCCTCTGATATCAGCGTTTAGCACTGGGCCAGGAGCCAGCCCGACCCTCCCTGTCTTTCCCTTCACCCCATGTAATAAGTGTCTATTCATCCAGCCCATGTAAAGAACATCTACTCGTCCACCTCTCGTAATGAACGACGTCCCTGTCGACAGTGAAAGGTGACCCGCCGTACATGCATACTGCATACCTTAAACGCTAGTTGTATCTGGCATGCATATTCCAGCTGCACTCTCACTGCGACTCAGAACCTGTTCACCTTGCTGGCAACAGGTTCACTCTCGCTGTCTTCTGCCGTTTGTCCCACTTTGTTCGGTGTACACGGGCTGCACAGTGGAATCCATGTACTTCCTTCGAAATTAAAACTCAACCTGCGCGGCAAGAATTTCGTAACAAGTACTTGTTTGGAAACAGAAGATCTTGTCGACCCAGTTAGCGTCGGTGTTGACAGCTCCGGTTTCTGCACACGGACTAACATGAGCCATCAGAATGCGTTTCACTTTCCGGCTATTTGATGCGGTCGGTTAGCTGGCGGGCGGGGAGGGGGTTGAGCGGGGGGCGGTAATTTCTCGCTCCACATCCCCGGCATTGTCCGAGATGAGCCACCTCCCGTCAGCCTGCGACCGAGTGGTGCGCGACACGGCGTGTGACAACACCTCCTCCGTGCCGACTCCCCCTGACCGTCCGGACCCGCGAGTGTCGGAAAGAGAACGGTGACCGATCGAGGAGAACAAATGAGTCGCACTACTCTGACGCATAACGTGTCGAGAGTGTCCCCGGGACGAGCAGAACAGCAGCTGTCCTGACGGGGATCACATTAGTGACGCCCCCACTGAGCTCCCGGGGGCATCCGAGGCACACTCTCTGAGCTCCCAGGGCGTCCGAGGCGCCCTCACTGAGCTCCCGAGGCGTCCGGGTGCCCTCGCTGAGCTCCTGGGGGCGTCCGGATGCCCTCGCTGAGCTCCAGGGGCGTCTGGGGCGCCCTCACTGAGCTCCCGGGGGCGTCCGGGCGCCCTCGCTGAGCTCCCGGTGGGCGTCCGGGCACCCTAGCTGAGCTTCCGGGGGAGTCTGGGGTGCCATCGCTGAGCTCCCGGGGGCGTCCGAAGCGCTCTCGTTGAGCTCCCAGAGGCGTCCTAAGCGCCCTCGCTGAGCTCCCGGGGCGTCCGGGCGCCCTGGTTGAGCTCCCGGGGGCGTCCGAAGCGCTCTCGTTGAGCTCCCAGGGGCGTCCGAAGCGCCCTCTCTGAGCTCCCGGAGGCGTCCGGGCGACCTCGCTGAGCTCCCGAGGCGTCCGGGTGCCCTCGCTGAGCTCCCGGAGGCGTCCGGGCACCCTCGCTGAGCTCCCGGGGGCGTTTGGGGCGCCCTCGCGAGCTCCCGAGGGCGCCCTTGCTGAGCTCCCGGGGGCGTCCGGGCGCCCTTGCTGAGCTCCCGGGGGCGTCTGTTGGTGACATCAGCTAGCAGTGGCGTTAGCTCACGCTGTGATCGGCGGCGGCTTTGGCAAATGAGCCGCGGTCGATAGAGACCCGTGAGGCGCGGAGAAAAGGCCTGCTTCGTGTAGACGAGCGGCCCACGTGCCGGATAGGACCGGGCGGACCGGACGGACCGGACGGGACGGGCGGGGTCGTTGCCGTCCGCCTGTGGTCCGTTTCCCACGCGACACGCTCCTACCGTTGAAAGTGCCGGGGGCTCGGGAAGGTGAAACGGATGTGGATGTGAAATTGATACTGAGTGGTGGAGCACTAGCGATGCGCTAGATCTGGTACATACAAACTCCGGTCACCACAGCTGGCACAAAGCAGATTTGTCCTCGGTATCTCGATTCAGCTGGTCTGACGTCCGCTGCCTGGAGATGTTATCCAGCCGCGGGGCCGCGCGCTCATAAGGCCAGAGATAGCTCCACGTCCGTGGACGACGCAAAAACTCGCCGAACTGCAGCTTCAGCCAGCGACGGAGTTACCTTGGACGGCTCGTAGACGGCGCTCACATAACCAGCGGCCGCAGAAAAAGCCTAGGACGCTGCTAAACACTGCCAAATGTGGCATCCTTGGCGGGGGAAGGCAGCCGAGTGGGACGCCTTTGTGTCGGCCAGCGCAACCTACAGGATTAGCGCGTTGCCCACCGACGCGGAAGTCGGTAACAAGTTGCAGTCGTGATGAGGGCCTCTCCGGGGCCGCTTATTGATTGTCGCAAATCAGATAGGACATTTGTTGCCGCCTGCGTGACGCTCATGGGTGTTCCGGACCAGCATTTGTCGTCAGGGAGTGTAACTGCGTCAGCGGCTCTGATTTGTCTGATTGGAAGCTGCTCATCAGTGTGCACAGTGCACAGTGAGTGAGCCTGAGGCGGCGTCCGTCCTTCTCGTGCAGATAAGCCATCGCGCAGCGGCGCCATCCCTGCCAAGAGACTGTGGTCGCTGACGGCATCCTCTGAGCCGGCGCCAAGGTCTCGTAACGGGGACGGGAGGGAGGCTCACGGCGTCCGCCGGAGTCGCGAGCATGGAGAGCCGAGACTGGCGCTCTTCACGCGAGCGGCACTATCGCCCAGCATGACGGCTCGTGATGTTAACTACACTCAATCCCCGCTATGATTCGGTTAGTATCCGTTACATGTCTTGTTAAATCTTCTCTTGTGTTTACAGTTCAATTAGTCTGACATAGGAAAAATCAACTGCCGTACAACATTGTCTGCAGGTATATTACATCGGAGCGTACCGAAAACATAATCCGTTGTGACCAGCGACACAGAGCAGAATGCTGGAACTGACCGGCGTGGTGGCTTGCGGAAGGCTCTAGACAGCTGACAGACCATGATTATATGCCGGCTGTGCCCCGGATAAATGTGGAAAGTGACAGTTAACAGGCCATCATTATAGGTATACTGGCTCTGCCTATAGGTTATAGGTTCTGATTATAGGTATACTGGCTCTGCCTGCGATGCGAACGGAAAGTCTCCTTCATGGGATTTTCACCACTGCACACAATACAATATATTGGGATGATTATATACGGAATTCATCTCCGTAAAGCACTTCAAAGAACTCAACTGTGGTTATATATACTTATTTGTATGTAGTCAGTTTAACTTCGTTATTCTAATACTTCGAAATAAAATAAATTAGCAAAAACTTTACTCGTGAAGCAAAAACAAAATATGTTGATATCTTGACGACCGAATCCTTTGTGCGTCCTTCACTCATGTTCTGCACGAGTGTCAAGAGAAAATACAAAACCGTGTATGGATATGCATGCATAGTTGATCGTCTGACAATTCATCGCTCCTTCAAGTAAGATGCTAAGTCGCAAAAACTTCCTTCGTATTCTGCAGCACCATCACAGAGAGAAACTGATGTCCTCTGCTGATGTGCCGATGCCAACCGCCATAGTTCTGACAGACGCAAATACCACGGAACTGTGAAATGTGGGCTTGAACAAAGAACATCTCTTAAAATGCTCTGGTGATGGTGTGAGAAAATAAATTCACAGTAATGGTTTGTTTATGCATGTGCATATCATGTTAAACCAAATGTTAAATCCGTTCTTATTATGTTCAGGGGATAAAGTGTACAAACCAGAAACGATTTAAGTATGTCACCTCGCTAAAAGTAAGCACAATTATTCATCTAAGGTGGCATTGTAAGTGTGTAGCGATTTCTGAATAAGTAACGCTATTCCATGACGAGAATTGATGACCAGCTACTCAAAATTAAACTAATCCTTGGAGATGGCAAGCAAGAACGGTTAATTCGATCTAATTATCTCGTCTTGTCCAGGATCTCATTATATTGTTCCCATAAAGTTTTCGCCTGTAATTACTCTAGTGAATTAATCGCCAGGCATTCCCTGCTCTTAGTTAAAGCCGTCAGGTAGTCGAGTTAGTCGAGGACCCCTCGAAGTCTACCATATGTTAAAGGAATACCCCTTTATACGATGTGAAGCGACTATTTCTCGTGCGACAGTGACAGCCAGAGCTCGTTATTCTGCTGGCATACCTTCCATTGCTGAGGCCTGAGCCCTAAGGCCAACACCATCCACCAGCACAAAAACGGGCCCATATTGGAATTCAGGACCCGTTCGTCGCGGCTTCGGGGATCAGGTGAAACCTGGAGCATAACGGCGGCATACAGAAATAGAGCTGGAAATTGCTCGAAACTGAAACGCAGCCGTCTTTCCAGCTGAGCTGGCGACGGACGGAGGAAACATTGAGTGTTGAAACGATATGTTATGACAAAAAATGTGTCACGTTCAGATTTACGAAGTAAAAATAACGTGCTTGGAACAAAAGACACCCTGCGCAAACTTTAACCACAAAGAACGTGGAAAAGTTTGACGAGCTTCTACTCTGCCTCAGGTGTGCGGAGTCTCATTACGTAAGTTATAGCTTTTCAACTTGCCTGTAGGCAGTTTCCGGCCCTAAAAGAAAAATATTTAGTATGCCCAGAATGCTGACGAGATAAAATCAGAGAATAAAGTGTCTTGGCAGCATGTGTGGCGAAAGGTCAGTAAGTTTGCAACAACAAGCAAATTGTTACTATATTTTTGGCAGTTATATGAGTATTAAAACGTTATGCAAATCGGAGATGTCATAGCCATAAGCACAAACATAACAGTTCTGCTGTAATCACTGCACATTGCGACGGTACAATTACGTACCATTTGAGCCACTCTTCTTCGTTCTTCATCAATCCCAGCGGCCAGTGCCCTGCAGTGCCTATTATAACAATGTAAATGGACACCCAACGAACGTCGCTAGCAGNGTTCAAATATGAATCGTTTATTTCAAATAAAATATTGCAATATATAATAATATAATGCAATAATATAATATATAATAAAATATTTCAAATATTGCAACAGATACCTCTGAAGGGTGGATGCCGATTCGATAGTGTAACTTCCGTACTACACTAGCATGCCAACTTCTCGGGCAGTTAGACGCGCATTGCGCAAGGTATCGAGTTACTGCATTGATATTCGTCTCGATCGGTCGCCCGCCACCGATCGCCCCGCGGTGCAGCAGAGACTGCGACTACCGACCCCGCGCCACAGCAGAGACTGCGACTACCGACCCCGCGCCGCAGCAGAGACTGCGACCAATACGTACCGGAGCCCGCGACGCCCACACCAGCTAGGAAGACTGCGACATATCAAACCGCCCGGCGCCACACGCACGAGGACTGGCGGTCCATCTACCGACCCCGCCGGGGGCACGGAGCAGTAGACTGCGTTACTACCGCCCCGCGCTGCAGCAGAGAGACCTTGCGACGTACCGAGCTGCCGCGCCACAGCAGAGACTGCGACTACCGACCCCGCGCCGCAGCAGAGACTGCGACTACCAGCCCCGCGCTGCAGCAGAGACTGCGACTACCGGCCCCGCGCCGCAGCAGAGACTGCGACTACCGACCCCGCGCTGCAGCAGAGACTGCGACTACCGACCCCGCGCCACAGCAGAGACTGCGACTACCGGCCCCGCGCCACAGCAGAGACTGCGACTACGGCCCCGCGCTGGCAGCAGAGACTGCTGGACCTACCGAACTCCGGCCACAGCAGAGACTGCGACTACCGACCCCCCCGCAGCAAAGAACTGGGCGGACTACCAGCCCCGCAGCGTGCAGCAGAGACTGCGAAACTACCGGCCCCGCGCCGCAGCAGAGACGCGACTACCGACCCCGCCGCTGCAGCAGCAGACTGTGGCGGACTACGACCCCGCGCCATCAGCAGAGTTACTAGCGACTACCGCGCCCCCCGGCGCACAGCAGAGAGGCTGCGACTTACCGACCCCGCGCTGCAGCAGAGACTGCGACTACCGACCGGGGCGAGGCCTAGTACGAATCATTACTATTGAAATCAGCCTCGTTCGTGTATGGAAGCCAAATTGTAATACCGGGTATCGAAATATAGCATAACACAAACATAACACACAGCGTCGAATTCATCGATGACGTCTGTACGCTTGGACGGACGGACGAACGGATTTAAATCAATCTTATATAGGACTAAGTCGCCAGTATTGTCCGATGTGCGCATCATGAAGATTTACCAACTCGAGAGAAGAGTGAAGGCTCACCTTCACTACAGGCCTACAGGCCCATCTCGCGGTGCTCCGGTGCGGTGGTGGTCGGTGGTATGCTGTACCGCATGGCACAGCTGTAGTGCGGAACAGCTGGCTAAGACGCTCTGAGTCGCCGGCGCTCCCCGGCAGCCGCAGCAGAATGCTGGGCATCTGTGTACTGCAGTCTGCGTAGTGTGTTGTATGACATCATAGCTCATACAGGGGTGACGTCTTACGAAAGTGATTGGTAGGGCCAAATCACTTCATGGAAACCTAATTAACCCAAAATTTAAGCTTCTCCACAGATTTCAGACACTTTTTTAGCTTCATACTCCATTCAAATTATATGCTTAGATTTGCAATACAAATAAACAAGGAACACGTTATTCACTGCAACAGCACCAGAATCAGATATAGTCATGAATACCCATTTTGCAGGTAAAGGGGAGGAAATGTTAGCCTTCTGTCCATCCGTGTGACGCACAGCCTTCACATGGTGACCGGCTCAAGTGCAACTTTTCAATAAAACCGACACACAGCCCATACCGGTACAACAGTGCGCTGATGTAACCCAGTCTAGGACAGAATATTTCATTTGTTAACTATGTAAAAGAGACGCATTCAAGTTTAAGCAAATACAGATAAAAAATAGTTGATGATGATGATGATTTGGGTTTAAGGGCGCCTCAACTATAAAGTTATGTGGCGCCAATTTTTTTAAATGTGGTTCCCATATTTAAAACATATCTGAATAATTGTTAAAATAAAATAAAAAAAAATATTTAGATGAGATTATTATAATGCACGCAAATCCGGCATAGTAGGAATAGTAGGTAGAAATTCCCGGCCGAGCTTTTTACCCACTCGGCCCGTGCATTTGTCATTTAGGCTGGTAGGAACCATATCATGTATGTACCTTAGATCCTGTCTAATTGCATGACGTTAGCAGACCCATTCCCCTGGTATAATCCCATTGCCTGGTGACCCAATAGGAAGCATGAAAAGTTTCAGCCTCCTAGCCTGATTTCTTCGTCTGTCCCAAGGGCTCAGAAGTTTTCCCCGCACGGCATAATGGAGGCAGTAACTCTGGTGTTAGTCCAAACATGGTGATATTTTACAAGCGCCCTTTCTTGTTGCAACATTATCGTCGCTTTTGTTCACATTTGTCTGCTGTAATATCAAAGAGATACACTTAATCAATCCCTATGATGCAAATTAACCCTCCCCTATCTACCCCCTGACCATAGCTAGGTAAATGGACATTTTTTTTTTTTTTTAGTTGAATGAGTTATGTTTGAAATGCAACGTTCGATTAAATTATAACTGTGTATGTACCAACAAATATTGCTCCTTCCGCCATTTAAGCAAAAAGTTTTCAGAATTCAGCAACTTGACAACATTACATTGGCATATTTACAACTCGGCAAACCTCGCTACGCTATTTGCGACATTCGTGTTCACACTGTCGCATCGTCTCCGTTCGGGACATTCGGGAGCGGGATATTCGGGCAGCAGCTGCTGGGCCGCTGCAGTTTCCGTGCCGTGCGTCATGTTGACGCATGTGTCTACTATCGGGGGATCTTCTAGAATCGACGCCATCAAAGGCGGATAAGAAAACACATGTAGCACGTACTCGGAACATTTCAAGAGAACAATATTTAGACAAGTGAAGGCATACTCGTAGGCCACGTGCGTGGTAAAACGGTGAGGTGCCTTCTGGGGACGCAAACTGTATGGGTTGCATACTACGCCCGTGAGCGGGGTGCAACCACATGCACTCTTAGTCGTCTTGTGGCGGCCTTTGTTGAGTTGGACAGGCCAAAGTTGGTGTATAATAGAGATATAGAGTATAATAGAGATATAATAGATAATATATGTATAATAGAGATATAATAGAGCTAACGATGCGTTTTCCAGTGTTGTATCACTTGGCGTCACACGTGGTACGTGACACGTGCCATGTGCCAAAAAGTGAATTTAGTGGAAAATCATTAAATGGACTCTACTGGCCAAATAGTTGGTGACACAGGCTCCAGTTATGCAGATCACGTGCAGTTCACTGCCATGGAGTGACGACTCAGTCAGCGACCCCGACGGCCGACGGGTACAATCTGCACCCCTTAGATGGGTGCAGCCTGCTGGTCTCTGTTAACGACAATGCCTGAGCTGGGCGGGCAAAATAATTGTACTGACAGAAACTGTACTGACAGAGACTGTACTGACAGAGATTGAACTGACAAGGCTCGACGAGTCCTTTCCAGCGTATCATATCGTGAGTTTGATATCATAAGTTTCCATGTCAAGTTTCCAGGGAGCCAAGTTAATCCGCGGAACGCATCAACATTTTCTTAAATGAGTATTTATTGATTATGGGAAAAAGTTCAAATAAATGTTTCGTGAGTGTATTGTAATTAATTGAATACCTGTTTGTTAAACATTCGTGAAAAAAGATATAATACATTTCTTTAAAAACAATAGTCGAGGACACTAATTAGGTCGCCGCCTAGGGCCGAACTTAACTGCCGATTTTAATGCACTTTTTGCAAATGCTTGTTGATTATTCATAAAAGTCCTGTACATATTCGCAAATGGTTAAATGCATGAAACATATTATATGCATTCATAATAAATAATAATGCGTAAGCAGGCTTATTTTAGCTCAAACTGTGGATTCGTTATCCAAGTACGAGCTGAGAACCGATCGTTATAGGCGTGGAACGCTTATCAACTTTAACATGAAATATATTTCGGTAGGAAATGTTTTTATGCAAAGTGTAACTAATATACAATATATTTTGGTTTCGTCTGTCTGTCGATTACAAGTAAATATAATGGAATATTAATGGAAATATAATAACTTCGTTTTAATTGCCACACATGATCCATGCTATGCATTTTGCATTGCAACACTTGTTTGAATGGGGTGCGGGACTGGTATTGGGTTTTTACGCTTAAAAAATCACCATATTTTTCTCCATTTTTTCATATATTTTGTACACCCATCTTAGACCGCTTTCCGTCTAAAAATTCGTCTTAAACTTGTTTTTTTAAACGTTCTTGATGTAGTTTTCGTGACGTCAACGAAAATTAAGATGGAATCGGAATTCCATTGGGGTGTCCATCCCTTCAGTGGCCTAGATCGCGACCACTATGAACATACTGCCTATCGACCAAATAGTATGGGCTACGTAGGCGGCCACTATTGACGTTATTGTCTAGCGAACCAATAGTATGGCTACCCTACGTAAAAACAGAAGCGAAACGGACTGCTCGCTGGGCAGAAAGCAAATAAAGCTGTGAAGTCTCACATTGTATGTGTTTATTCAATTACTTGTATCCCTGATGCATTGCAAGTTTGCTTTAATTTCACTTTTATGTTGAAATGTATGCCATCTTTGCGCCCAGAGATCATATCCAAGTTTTGCCTCGTGCAAATAATTTATTTTTTAGACCCTAAGCGTTGTTCCAATGCGTTGTTCCTAAGCGTTGTTTGTTCCAACACAATTCCAAGACGCAGTTTTTATTCTCAGATGATTGATAGTTGAAATCTTTTGAGTGTCTGCATTTTGTCGTAACAAGGAATATTATATTATTAAAGAGAGTAATTAGCATCTTTGTAACCACCATGAAATACGTACCTACCTACCTTCCTGTCATTCTTCAAGCTTTCAAGAAGGAGACTGATAAAACAATAACAGTGGACACCTACATCGTTGCGCAAGAAAAGTTGAAGCACCTACACATGAAGTAAAAAGTTCAAAGAGAGTGGTTTGTTTGCTGAAGTGGTCGTTGGATACAACCAGTATGGGCCAGCGATACCTACCTATGGCTTTTGGGCCACATGAGTCCCACTGGCACGTTGCTATTGTCGTTCTCACTCTTGCCCACTTGACAGGGCGGGAAGGAGACACAGATGATATACTTCTTTCTCCCATTGCTATTTGTCCTGTGTAGTCAGCCAAGAGCCGGCATGGACAAGCAACACGCAACGTTGCACAAGACAAGCAACA
The DNA here is from genome assembly GCA_014673585.1 of Semibalanus balanoides. Taxonomy (NCBI): domain Eukaryota; kingdom Metazoa; phylum Arthropoda; class Thecostraca; order Balanomorpha; family Balanidae; genus Semibalanus; species Semibalanus balanoides. The sequence continues at coordinate 145,240 of VOPJ01006364.1, forward strand.
AGAAATATCAGACATTCTTACCTTATTTTGGAGAATTGTAACTGCAGGCTGCAGCTGACTTTATTGGCCGATATTGCAGACACAATGATGGCGAGCGGAGACTCTACCACTCGGTTCATTGGCCGACTGCAGACACAATGATGGCGAGCGGAGATTCTACCACTCGGTTCACATGTCGTCACATGTCGGTCTATATCAGGACGTGACTCCGAGTTACCAAGCCTCTTATGGGCGATAACCGACCGCAGTGATGGATGGATGGACGGGTCGGACATGCTCAGACTATGATATGGGACGTGCATATGCCCATGTTACGCTGCCCATCTATCAACTGTATTTATTCACATCAAATGATGAAACATAAACATATGTAATAATAATGACAAAAAATATGATATCAGGCAACCAAAAGCATATTGAATAATACAAGCCCGTTGATGGTCTGCTTTGTTTGTGTATTTGCTCATCACCAGCAGGTTATATAGCACACATTTTGACAGGCAAAATCAAAAGATGAAATACTTGCAATGGTGTTACAAATCTTAATAATATGTCACATGTCTTTATAAGCATAGATATAGTCATTAGTCTGTAACTAGTAAATACCAGGTCTGTGCCAATTATTTGAACAGAATGGAAGGAAACTAAGCGATTTGTTTATTCTCCTTATTTTCAAATACAGACTAGCATGGTAACACTCTACTAACAGGTAACGTTATTCCGATATCGCAAAGGTAATACAAGCACCTGAGAGGAATTGAAGAGACAATAGAGCTACTGATTTCGGCTCATTATTGCTCACTTAAAATCAAACTCACTCTGTCGCTCTCGTATGCCTTACATACCTAAAGCTCTGTTAAGTAGCTGAGCATAACTCCGTTCCATGCTGCTCGAATTTGGCCTGCATGATGAGCTGAATCATCCTAGCCAGCCGTCCGTCGGTCGCAGCAGAGTGGTGTGTGGCAGTCGCCTGATCTGGCGGTCAGCGGCTGCTGAATCATCATAGCCAGGCCGTGCGGTCGGGATCGGTCAGGCAAGAGTGGGTGTGTGTGCAAGTGCGCCTGATACCTGACTGGTTTAGCGTCGGCAAGCAGAGTGGTGTGTGGCATGGCGCCTGATCTGATGGTCAGCGGTTCGCAGCAGAGTTGAGTGTGCTGGCAGTCGCCTGATCTAGTGGATCGCGTGCAGAGAAGTGGTGTGAGGCAGTCCGCCTGATCTGAATGGTTCGCGGCTGCAGCAGAGTGTGTGTGGGCAGTCGCATGAGCTGATGGTCAGCGGTCGAGCAGAGTGTGTGTGGCAGTCCGCCTGATCTGATGGTCAGCGGCTTGCAGCAGAGTGTGTGTGGCAGTCGCCTGATCTGATGGGTCACGCGTCGCAGCAGAGTGTGTGTGGCAGTCGCCCGCTGATCTATGGTCGGCGGTCGCTAGCAGAGGTGGTGTGTGGCAGTGCGCCTGAAACTCGATGGTCAGCGGCTGACGCAGAGATGGGTGTGTGGCAGTCGCCTGATCTGATGGTGCAGGAGGTCGAAGCAGAGTGGTGTGTGGGGGCAAGTCGACTGATCTAGATGGTCAGTCGTCGCAGCAGAGTGGTTGGGGGGGTGGTGGGCCCCAAGGTCGCCTGATCTGATTGGTGCAGCGCGCCTGCAAGCGATGAGTGGTTGTGAGCAGTCCGCCTGATCTGATGGTCAGGGGCGAGGTCGCAGCAGAGGTGGTGTGGTGGCAGTCGCCTGATCTGATGGTCGCCGGTCGCGCAGCAGAGTGGTGTGCTGGCAGTCGCCCGCTGATCTGATGGTCAGCGGTCGCAGCAGAGTGGTGTTGAGGCATTCGCCTGATCTGATGTGCAGCGGTCGCAGCAGAGTGGTGTCAGTTCGCCTGATCTGATGGTCAGCAGGCTGCAGCAAGGTGGTGTGTGCAGTGCTATCTGGCGGTCGCAGCGGTCGCGAGCAAGAGTGCGATGGTGGCTAAGTCGACGCCTGATCTGAGTCAGCCGGTCGCAGCAGAGGTGGTTGTGGTAGTCCTCTGATCTGATGGTCGCGGCGCTGCGCAGCAGAGTAGGGTGGTGTGGCAGTCCGCCGTGATCTTGATGGTCAGGTCGTGCAGCAGAGGTGGGTGGTGGTGGGCAGTCGCCTGCATCTGTGTCAGCGGTCGCAGCAGAGTGGTGTGTGGCAGTCGCCTGATCTGATGGTCAGCGGCTGCAGCACGGCGGGGCTGCTGCGTGACGCAGGCTGTTTGTCGGCGAGTGCTGAGATCGACCGTGGGAGAGGCAGCGGCTGTCGCCACCAGAACGCACACCGCGCGCGCGCGCGCCTTTGTGTCGGCTGAGATTGGGTGGGAGGACTCACGAACGGTGTTCATCATCACGGCTCCGGCCCCGGTACGGCTCCAGAGCTCTGAACTGCCCTGCCCTAACATAGCGTATCTGAGGCATGTCGCAGCAGATGACACTGATCACTAGAAGCCAGTTACATACCATCTTCAGCGAGAGTTACTGCGGGCGGGGAGCCAATGATATTGTGTGTAGACTGTGGAGTCTGTGGACTTCAGTGGACAATGGAGATACAGAAGCTGCCCGTCCAGTCGACAGATGACGGCATTCAGCTTCAGCGATGGGCGACCACAGTCAGTTTTGGCCGGGCGGTGGGCGGTGGATTGCACTGTTTTGGCCGGGCGGTGGTCGGAATGTCTCAGTTTTGGCCGGGCGGTGGGCGGTGGACGGCACAGTTTTGGCCGGGTTGTGGGCGGTGGATGGCTCAGTTTTGGCCGGGCGGTGGTCGGTGGATGGCACAGTTTTGGCCAGGCGGTGGTCGGTGGATGGCTCAGTTTTGGCCGGGCGGTGGGCGGTGGACGGCTCAGTTTTGGCCGGGCGGTGGAGCGGTGGACGGCACAGTTTTGGCCGGGCGGTGGGCGATGGACGGCACAGTTTTGGCCGGGCGGTGGGCATTGGCTCAGTTTGGCGGGCGGTGAGCGGAGTGGATTGCACAAGTTTTCGCCGGTGCAGGGCCGATGGAACGGCACGACGTTTTGGCCGGCGGTGGGCGGTGGATGGCTCGTTTTTGGAGCCGGGCGGTGGGTGCGGTGGTGGCTTTTTCGTTTTGGCCGGGCGGTGGGCGATGGATTGCACATTTTGGCCGGGCACCACGGTGGGCGGTTGGCGGCCACAAGTCCCTTGCCGGGCGTGGGCGGTGGATGGCTCAGTTGTTAGGCCGGTACGGTGGGCGGGTTGGACGACATAGTTTTGGCCGGGCGGTGGGGCGGTGGATGGCTCAGTTTCTGGCGCCGGGACGGTGGGCGGTGGACGCATAGCGTTTTGGCCGGTGCGGCGGCGGTGGACGACTCAGTTCTTTGGCCGGGCGCGTGACAGCATAGTTTTTGGCCGGCGGTGGGCGGTGGGAGATGGCTCAGTTTTTGGGACCGGGCGGTGGGTCGGGTGGACAGCATAGTTTTATGGCCGGGGCGGTGGGCCGATGGACAGATATGTTTTTGGGCCGGGCGGTGGATGGTGGGACAGCATACTTTTGGCCGGGCGGTGGGCGGTGGATGGCTCAGTTTTTGGCCGGGCGGGTGGGCGGTGGATGGCTAGTTTTGGCCTGGGCGGTTGCGGTGGATTGGCTCAGTTTTGGCCAGGGCGGTGTGGGCGGTGGACGGCCTCAGGTGGCCGCGGTGGGCCGGGTGGACGGCTCAGTTTTTGGCCGGGCGGTGGCGGTGGATGGCTCGAGTTTGGCCGGGTGGTGGGACGTGGAACGGCTCAGTTTTGGGCCGGGCGGTGGGCGGTGGACGGCTCAGTTTTGGCCGGGCGGTGGGCGGTGGGGCGGTGGATGGCTCAGTTTTGGCCGGGCGGTGGGTGGTGGACGGCTCAGTTTTTGCCGGGCGGTGGGCGGTGGACGGCGGAGAACATGGAGAGGAGAAGGGAGAGCAGGGAGGACGGAGGGAGGAAAGCGTGGAGCGTGCAGCGCCTCGCCGTTTCGCCGGCGCCACTTTCGTCTCCCCCGCGCGCCACTCTCGTCTCGCCCGCGTCACCGCTCTCGTCTCTCCTGCGCCACTCTCGTGGCGGCTGTTCTGACGCCTCTAATGATAGCCGCGCCGCCCGCGATCAATGGTAATCGAAGTGGACCACAGCCGTCACCGGCAGCCACGCCGTATCACTCAGCGTGAACTTACCATAATGGAACCTATCAGTTAGCCAGCCGCCCGCGCCCCCGCCCGCGCCCCAGCCCGCGCCCAGCCCCGCCCGAGACGTGCGGAAGGAGCCGTCGCTCTCTCCCGTCCACTCTCCCCACCTCCTTGCTTCGCACTTATTTCTCCTCTGTCTTGTTCAGCTCGTTCTTGCTTTTGCTCCTGGACTCCTCTCGTTCTTACTATGATGTCACTGTTCTTAGGGTTTGTTGCAAACAACTTCGTTCAGCATATAAGTATAGCAATCTGATGTGTTGTTAGGACTAGCTCCGAGAGTGCTGAAACTAATTTTGTTTTTTGCAACCCTAAATATTGAGAAATCCTGAAAATACTGCGACAGGACAGAACAAAACAAACACGTCATATTTAACCGACCGTTTGACCATTTGTTTTCTCTAAACTGCACACGAGTGATGTTCGGAACACTCAACACACCGATTTCTGTCTTGAGCCGTGAATGTATGTATGTTATGCATGTATTCACGCACAGCGGCGTCACTACCAGGGGTCTGGGTGTCCCGGACCCCCCCCCCCTCCACCCGACTTTTGAGTGGATACTGAAAGTGTCCCCTCAACAGTGGGTCTCTTCTGAAATTTGAGAGATCCCCTCCAGCGCCCTGTAAAAAAATAATGAAAACAAACCAGGGAAAACTACAAAGACACTAAAAATTGCCACACCAGCTAATTTGTGTGCGCCCCTATGCCAGTGAGGGCTCAAGCTCATGTGCGACCCTCTCCCAAAGTGTGGCACCCCTTGATTACAGGTACGATAACGCCTTCCAAGAGTGGCATGGCGCCTTCTAAGGGCGGCATTATGCGCTTTGAGGGCGGCAAAATGCATTCCGATTGCGGCAAGATATTTTCCGACTTGGAGGTGAGAGCTTTCCGCCGCTAGCACACATGTCACATACTCAACCACCAGCGAGGCTGCAGCCCCAGATCCAGTACCTGCTGGACGTGCTGCTGTGCGTCCCGGTGGCGTCAGCAGAGGCTGCAGCCCCAGATCCAGTAACTGCTGGACGTGGCTGCTGTGCAGTTCCCGGTGGCGCAGGCAGAAGGCTCAGCCCCAGATCCATATGCTGGACGTGTGCTGTGTCCCGTGCGTCAGCAGAGGGCTGACCGCGTCCAGTACCTGCTGGAACGTGCTGCTTGTGCGTCCCGGTGGTCAGGGAGCTGCAGCCCCAGATCCAGTACCTGCTGGACGTGCTGCTGTGCGTCCCGGTGGCGTCAGCAGAGGTTGAATATACATTTAGTAAGCTGCAGTGCATCAAGACCTGGATCAGTAAAACAATGGGTCAGAAACGCTTGTCTGACCTCGTAGTGCGCCACCTAAACGTTTACATACATACTTGACAAAGTTGACACCGCTTGGGTAATCAAGGTGATGTTGATTTGCAATGCGCAGTTCTTTCATGCATAGGTGGAGAATGTGGGGTTTTTGGGGTGCACGAGTACCCCCTGAGCCCAAAAGTGCCCCCTCACTGCCAAAATTGCCCCTCAGATTCAAAGCACCCTCTAACTAGCAGATCACTGGAAATGCTTTCAAACTCATTCTGAGCGCTGCTACACAACTTTGCGCATGTTTTCTTACCTTTAGAAATTCAACACCTGTTACAGTCCTGGCTTTCTGAGCTTTTGGGCATACACTTTGATAACTACTCTGAGATAAACTGGGGTGACGTTCAATGGACCCTGGAAACGTAGCGTTTTATGTGGATATTTACATACTCATGCATTATAAACTATGAGAGTGTTACCAAATATCCTTAGGATATGCGGTGTTTGAAGGGTGCATGAAACGTAACATTGGTTAATGGGTGAATAAGAACAAAGCAATTCCTGTAATTTACCGCTTCGAACATATTCTGCGCATGATGTGTCAAGCTACGTTTAAGTCATGTTCAGAAGGATTGTTAAATCATACATTATTATATAAGAATATTATTCCAAATAGACAAACTTGCCTAAACACAGCAAATGTTTTCAACTTGGGTGGAAAAGCACCCATTGGCATTTTTACAATTCTCTATATACCTATGCTTGTATGAGCTTGTCACTGTACGGGAGTATGTTTGTAGTTGTGAAAGCTGTATTGTTTTTTAGTAGGTATACAAATTAAAATGACCTTTCCTCGTCGTCAATGAAAAGTCCAAGGCAAAATACTATATTAAATCGTGAGGGTTAATTTTCGGCCACTGAGGCCATTGCCAAACCGATTACAGCAATACTACACTAATGATCACAGTATTGTATTGCTGTAATCGGTTTGACAATGACCTGTGGGCGAAAGTTCACCCTTATAATCTAATATAATATTTTGCCTTGAACTTTTCATTGACGACAAGGAAAGGTCATTTTAATTTGTATACCTACTCATTACCTATGTTCCTCGCACGAGCACTCAACTGTATTGTTTTTTATTGAAAACCAATAAAAATCACCCACGCCCGGCTGCGTAACGTCGACATTTACAATCGATATTTATGTCTTGATTTGTTGATATATATATTCATGGTTCACCACCGTTGACCGGGCATTGCAAATGTCTTCTCATCAGCAATAACGCTGTTTCGCGACGTTTTGAAGATAAAAATATAAGATAAAACCCATCTTCCCGATATGGAAGGATTGGTAGCAAGTTAATTTGCTCTTTTCATGTGAAGGACGGGCCGAAAATTAAGCAAGTGAAATCACAAGAAAGCTCATGGGCTTTGCAACCCTGCCTAGAGGGTCCTCTAGGCAGGGGCACCCCCTCCCCCCACCTCCCTGATGACCCTGAACCTCGGGTTGCACCCAGGTCTCGCCCACCAAGCGCGCTCGTTGGGCGCATGCCGCGCAACTTTCTGGTTTCGATCACTCTCCCCTTGATAAACAACATTTCCGTGACGTCCCCCCAGTGAACAAGATTTCGCTGACGGCGATCACTATCTGGCGCCCCTCCCCTGACCGAATTCCTGGATCCGCACCTACAACCCCCACACTTCTTAGAAGGTAGCGATGCCTCTGATAGCCGATGCCGTTTGCCTAGACACTCATAGCATACATCTAGTTTAGCTAATGTATGTGGCAGAAATATAAATATATGTAATTCGCAAGTAAATGTTTGTTAACGAGGATAAGGTCATCAATACTCATTGATACTACATAGCAGTGATGTTCAATTAGGTGGTTATCACTCCACATAGGGTAATGGGGTCTTCGGTGGAGGGTGATGGTGATTGTGGAGCTAAGTAAAAGATGAAGCTGATTGGTTTGATGCTGGCGTTCAATGCGCATTGAGCATACATATATCACAGTTCACAGTTTGTGTTTCATTGCCACCACATTATCGCAAAGAGCATCGAAATCATTTGATATTGAATAGTGCTAAACTTTGTGCTATTATTTCCTTATTACATTACGTGGGGAAAAACCGGCAACTGTTTTAAACAAAGAGCATAATTTTTATAAGAGCGTGCCTACTTAAATTGCTGTCCCTAGATGGCACAAGTAGTAAGCGCCTGCAATGATGCTGTACCGCATGGCTTGAAATTGATAAATGCAGTCTGCGCAATCAGGGGAGGGGTAAGCAGTCATTCTGGTCATCAAAAGGGGTACCACACCCTTGACGCCGAAGAATACCGCTCTATAGATATACTAATAATATATAATTTAACTAAGGAAGAAAAGTACATTTTGAGCACACCCACATTTTGCTCCATGAAATCTTTAAGTCCACTGTCCAACTATGGATGTATCCACCTCCAACTATAGAGGTTAATGTCAGATGTCGACGTATTTAGCCTTGTCCCAATATTCCACACTTGTGTACTTGACATACTTAGTGCTCTACAGGCGACGGAATCAAAATAGCTCAATTGTCCTTCAATTAATAACGTGTTAGTACTTATAAACTGCAATATAGGCCGGAATTTCTCATAACCTGTCAAATGACGGTAAAGTATATCGTTTTCAATGCTACCGATGTCGTCATCCGGTGTGTACTGTTTGTAAGAATATCGCTGTTTGTGTGTCTGCCACGCCATCAGAACTTCACTGCATGACTGGCAAGGTCACCATATGTGCACTGCACGACCGTGTGCTGCTAACAGGCAGGCTTGCCTCCGTCAGCACTGTTTGGGCTGCTCGGTATAAAGCTGGCCGGCACGGCCGGGTCAGGCACACACGCAGCCACCATGAGCCGACCTGTCATCACCTGCTGTCTTCTGCTGGGCTCCGCTCTGGCCGGACCCTCCCTGCAGGGAGGCGTCGAGCAGCCAGCCGGCGGGAACGGGTCTCCTCATATCGCGCCGTATCGCCCAGCGCTCGACAGCGGCACAATCCCTCCGTTCGACGCGGCGCTGAGCGATGCAGCCAGACCGGTGCCGCTCTCCACTTGGCGTCAGAGCCCAGCGGACACCACCGCACTGACCGCCGGCAACTACTACATAACGTCGCCCAACTACCCAGCCAGCTACCCCAACAACTTCAGCTTCACCTACCCGACGTTCACGGGCGACCGCGGCCAGCAACTGCGCATCCACTGCCCGCACTTTGACGTGGAGGCGCAGCGCACGTGCTCGTACGACTGGCTCTCCATTAACGGCAGCCACTTCTGCGGCCAGGCCGGCATCGCCGAGCGGCGCGCTCTGTCGCTCTCCATCCAGTTCCACACGGACGCCATCGTCACCGGCGCCGGCTTCGTCTGCTACATCGACGTGCCGGCGGAGAGCTGCTGCGGCCGCGTCACCCGGCGCGGCCGCATCGTCGGCGGCGTGGCTAGCGAGCACCACGAGTACCCGTGGCAGGCGGGCGTGGTGAACGCCGGCTCTAACCGCACCTGGTGCGGCGGCAGTCTCATCAGCAGCCGCTACGTGCTGACGGCGGCGCACTGCACGGCCGGCGTCACCGCTCAGAAGATCGAGGTGCTGCTCGGCGACGTCTGGATCGGCCGGCCGGACGACGGCGAGCTGCGCTTCTCCGTGGCCAGCATCGCCGTCCACCCCGGCTACACCATGTACACGGCCGGCAACGACTTCTCACTGCTGCGGCTAGCCAGCGTGGTGCCGATCAGCGGCGACATGAGTCCCGTGTGTCTGCCGCCGGCCGACCAGCTGTTCGCCGGCCAGCTGGCCACCGCCACCGGCTTCGGCCGCACCGCCTCCGATCAGCAGCAGTCGGAGGTGCTGCGCGAGGTGCAGCTGCCTGTCTGGAGCGTCAGCGAGTGCGCGGCGCTGCTGGCCAGCTTCAACACCAGCACGATGGTGTGCGCCGGCGGCGCCGCCGGCCAGGCCACCTGTAACGGTGACAGCGGCGGCCCGCTGGTGGTGCAGCTCGACGGAAGCTCCGTCCTGGTCGGCGTCACCTCGTTCGGCTACGTGCCGTGCGGTGTGGACGGCTACCCCAGCGTGTACGGCCGCGTCTCGACGGTGCTCGACTGGATCGAGGAGAGCACGCGCGATGCCTCCCTTTGTGGCTAGGCGACGCAAGGCAACAGCATAAACACGACAGAGGGGTTGCAGGAAATAGTGTATTATAGGTCATGTGCTGATTATATTTGTTCGATTCTTTTGAATTTTATATAAATTTCAGAGTCTTGTTATGAATCTTATTTATAATTAGATTAACTGCTTTTTGCCTTAACTATAATGTTTTAAATTGAGGCAGCAGTGTAGGGGAATTAGTGCAGGTCTGAGGTACCTGTGAATACCTATATTAGTGCAGATATGTACCTAAAACAGCTTATTTTGCGGGCCAAACGCTTCTAAAAAGCAAGCCATCAGTGTTAAATTGCACCAATTCAGATTACAATGCACACTTACATTTTGTTGCTAGAATTGAAAATGACTGAACTTTATGTGTGCCGACTATGCATTGGGCAACGAGCAGATCACCTGATGTAATATGGAGTGTGACTGTGGGGGGCGTGGGACAACAAAATACCACCGGAGGTGTATTAATGTGTCCGGAATAAAGATTATCTATTTAATCAAGTGATTCTCAATTCGGTGATTATTAACCCATTTGGGCAATGGAGCCTTCGGCTGAGGGTAAGGGTGATGGAGCAGCTAAGTGATCAATTGTATCTGATTTGTTTGATGATGGGGCATAACGCACAAGCATTTATCCCAGTCTCTGTTTCACTGTCAACACGTTATTGCAAATAGCGTCAAATCATGTTGATGCTGACTGATGCTCAGCTTTGTGCAGGGACGCAGGACCAGGAGGGGGCGTGACGCTCCAGAGTGGGAGCCGGGAGGGGGGCATTGGGGGCGACGCCTCCGAATTTTGGAGCTAGGTGGCGGAACTCTCCAACTGTTCGCATGACATTTGAGCTCTGCATTTGATCAACGGCAATGCCTCCAGAAGCTTACACATGTTTTGTATAATAAAGGTTCAGCTCATTTTTTTCATAAAACCAGTAAAGCGCCGTAGCTGGCGATGAACGAGCGAGCACGAAGGAAATGTATGGTGAATTTCAACTCAATCGGGCAAGAAGTTTCTGAGATACAAAAAAGGTGCGCACGAGCGCACGTGCAGAGGCACCCATCCCGGACTTGTTGAAAGGCGGCGGCTGAGAGGTCCCTAACCACTCACCAAATTTGAACACAATCGGTTCAGCCGTTCCTGAGATATAGAATATGGGTATTCACGTGCGCACGTGCAGAGGCACCCATCTCTGACTAGTGGACAAGCGGCGGCTGAGGGGTCCCTAACCACACACCAAATTAGAACACAATCAGCCCAACCGTTGCAGAGTTTTTGCGACAAAACACCTTTCAACACCCCTCACGCGGCACGCGCCATGCGCAGTGGTAGTCAACCACATGAGTCGGCACTGGTAAAAAAACTGGATTGGTTGGATGGGGCTACTCAGCAAAGAAGCCCATTTGTCAATCGGACGTGCGGTTGCAAAGATATAAGCTTCCCAAAGCGTCGCCACGGGCTGCGTCGGACCGCTCATACCGCCCACACCGCCCGCCCACACCCAGCTGATTTTGTCCCATATACGTCTTTACGTGGTTACGAGCGAAGACGAGCGAGCGCGAAGCGCTCGCTCGTAATAAACTTAACTTCTATTGAATTTGGAGCTAGCTTGGCATCCGTACAGAAGTGTCACACATTTGACTATCGTACCATCAACAGTGTTGATGCCATTCACTTTGTTTGCGGAATATCAAGATCATTATTTAAATATCAGAAATTGTCTAGTGTTTGAACCTACTGCTGTAAGCTAATCGTTTTGGTCATCTAGTGCTACATTTTCTGGTTGCTTTGTAGGTCGACGTTAAGGTGAAATGACATTTTGTTCTGAAACAATGACGAAGATGTTGAATTGTGGAGGCAGTTAGCGATATCTGACCGACAGTCTTTCCTAATCACCCGTTTAGTTAATGTATGTATTTCCTTATTCGCTGGATCGTTTGTTTCTTTAGCTCGTTTGCGCTGCTTCATCAGACTGATTGCTTTGCTCAAAACCGATGGGGACGGAGTTTGTGAACTCGAAATCGTCAGATAGGAGCATCGAAGTCTAACATTTCGTCAAGCGTATTTGAGAAAGCTTCCCACTGCTGTTGACATGTTTCATCATCATTAACTCACATTTATTTCTTAAAGCACTTCACTCAACGTGGCTTTTACGGCTTAGCGTCAAATAACTAACGATCATTCAAGTATGTAAAGATAAACACACGAAGAGCTAAATCCTATCTGTGCGCCTGTTATGACTAGACCTAACGACGTACCTATGCCCATTGCACATTGCGCTCGTTTTCACCGTTGGTTTGGCTTGACTAGCCACCGTCTGTCTGTCTGTCTGTCTGTCTGTCTGTCTGTCTGTCTGTCTGTCTGTCTGTCTGTCTGTCTGTCTGTCTGTCTGTCTGTCCCTAGGCACGTTACAGCGGTCCTGACGTCCCTGATCATCGCGGTCGCGACTTTCCACTGAACAGGGGCACGAACATGGACAAACTACCGAGCGTGCTGAGTGCGGACGCGTGGAAGCTGTTGCTGACCAATATCAGTCTTTTTGTTTTACAATCGTGTGCCATTGAATGCTCCTTACCTCAGCCAAAAGCGCGCCATTGTCGCATGTTCGTCATCTCCGGCCAGTTCTGTACTGCACCCTTTGTCTGGCTCGGGCATCGTTACTCCCACACATACGCGACGGTGGTGACTGGTGACTGGTGTAATCACATTTTTTGGACATAGTTGGTGAGGAGCAGTCGTACCACAACAAATGAGACATCAGCACAACATCAAGTAATGAGCGCGTACAGTCACAACACAAAGGTATAAGGTCATGTTCGACACGTATGTACCTTTCTATTTCCCGAAGCCTTTCATTTATTTTGTTACTGGATTTGTTTCAGTGTCTGAATACAGATCACCCGCTAAAATTACACGGTGAGGATGCAGAGGCTGCAGTTATTTGTTGGATTTGTTCCTCTAGATAGTTAAAATCCGCTTAAGTTTCAGCGTGGATTAGAGAGGGTGGTCAATAGACACATGGCACGATGGCAGTTTCCTTTTTAGTAAATTTTACCTTGACCCAGAGCGCCTCTATATGAGAGTCTTATCCAGTCGTTTTCACTTTAACTGTTTCTTCGGATAAGTCTTCCTTCACAAATATTACAACCCTCCTCCAGATTTTGTACGTCCCGTTTTTCTTATCCCGCCGGAAAAAGTGATATCCTGGATTAATAACAAATCGGTCTGGCATCGTCAACTTAAGATTGGTCTTGCAGTAAAGCATAGCATTTCTGGAAACATATTTTTTAAAGCCTTTACTGGTAAAGGCCTTGCAGTGCGTAACTGCAAAGCCCTTACAGATGGGAAACAGTGCGAATATCTGGTAACTTAGGGAGAATTGGGGCTTAACTCCAGGGCTTCAGTGACAGTTTTCCGCGCGTCGTCTTCGCCGATAGGTCGTCTGCTTCGATGTTGTTGTCCGGGTGTGTGGCACACGCTCGTTTGGATTGCCTCTCATTGAGTCGTGGTGGTTCGATCAGTTGGCGTCTTGGATGGCCGTTCGACTCCACATCTGGCTCGTCCGGTCCGGTCGTCGTCGCATAGTCCGCCTCAGGTGTCGGTTGGCGCTCTACACAACGGGGCGGCGAGGCGATTCGGCGTAGGCAGTTCACCGCTGACTGGTATCAGTTCACCGCTGACTGATTACAGTTCACCGCTTACTAGTGTCAGTTCCCCTCTGATTGATTATAGTTCCCCTCTGATTGATTACAGTTCACCACTGACTGGTTACAGTTCCCCGCTGACTGGTTGCAGTTCACCACTGACTGGTTACAGTTCACCGCTTACTAGTGTCAGTTCCCCTCTGATTGATTATATTTCACCGCTGACTGGTTGCAGTTCACCGCTGACTCGTGACACTTCACCAGACGCCACGCCGTCGGCACAAACTTGCCGCGATGCGTATAACCTGATAACGATAACGACACTCTCGCCTTCCGCCGCGAGCAAACATATTCCTGTTGTCCCTCAGAAGTGGCAAACTTAAAACGAGATTAGGCACGACTCCGCCAACTCGGCGCACCGCCGCGCTGCTCGTCCCCCGTCAGTGACAGGGAGTGGAGAGGGATGGAGTGTCTGGGGCGGAGAGGGTTAGACAATGCAACAATTCAACATCCTCGGCTGTTCGCTGCGATTCATCCCCCACCAGCGACGGTGGGTGGGCGGGGTGAGGAGGAGGACTGCCCCTGCGACTCGCCGGCGCTGTGTCTCGCCCACCGGCACTGAGACTACATGGGGGGGGGGACTACACGGGGAGCGGTGCAGTTGGAGCCGCAAGAGCGTTCATAACTCATCCACGAGCCATTTCTCAGCCACTCCTGGACTCGAGGGGAAAAACGACTGGCGATGTAGTGAACAGTCTGCTGGCGGTCGACAGCACCTCCTCGAGTGGAGAGAGGTCCGACCGACGGCCCCTCCTCGAATGGAGAGAGGTCAGACCGACGGCCCCTCCTCGAGTGGAGAGAGGTCAGACCGACGGCCCCTCCTCGAGCGGAGAGAGGTCAGACCGACGGCCTCTCCTCGAGTGGAGAGAGGTCCGACCGACGCCCTCCTCGAGTGAGAAGAGGTCAGACCGTACGGGGCCCGCCTCGAGTGGAGGAGACGATTCCATACAGACGTGCCCCCTTCTCACGAACGAAGGAGAGGTCAGTAGCGCGCGGCCCTCTGCCTACCAGAGCGGAGAGAGGTCAGACCGACAGCAACCTCCTCGACTCCGGAGAGGGTTAGACCGACCGGCCTCTCCTCGAGCAGCCGAGGAGTCGACCGACGGCCCTACTCCTCGAAGCGAGAGAGGTCAGAACCGACAAGCACTCCTCAGAGCGGAGAAAGAGGTTAGACCGAACGGCCTCCTATCCTCGAGCAGAGAGAGATCCGACGACGGCCTCTCCTCTCGACGGAGAAGGTCCGAGGACGGCCGCCTCTCGTCGGAGCGGAGAGAGTCCGAGGGACGGACTAAGCTCGAGTGCAGAAGAAGGTCGAATGGAACGGCACCTCCTCTGAGCGGAGAGAGGTCAGACGACGGTCCCCTCCCTCGAGTGGAGCCAGAGGTCCGACGACGGCACCTCCTCGAGTGAGAGAGGTCCGACCGACGGCCCCACTCCTCGAGTGGGAGAGGTGCCGAACCGACGGCCCCTCCTTCGAGTTGAAGAGGTCAGACCGACGGGCTCTCCTCGGCGGAGAGAGTCCGACCGACGGCACCGTCCTCGAGTGGAGAGGTCAGAAACCGACGGCCCCTCCTCGAGTGGAGAGAGGTCCGACCGACGGCCCCTCCTCGAGCGGGACGAAAGGTCGACGACGGCTCTCCTCGGTGGAGAGAGGTTAGACCGACGGCCTCTCCTCGAGCAGAGAGAGGTCCGACCGACGGCCTCTCCTCGAGCGGAGAGAGGTCAGACCGACAGCACCTCCTCGAGCGGAGAGAGGTTAGACCGACGGCCTCTCCTCGAGCAGAGAGAGGTCCGACCGACGGCCTCTCCTCGAGCTGGAGAGAGGTCCCGCCGAACGGGCCTCTCCTCGAGCGGTGAGAGAGGTCAGACCGACGGCCCCTCCTCGAGCGGAGAGAGGTCAGACCGACGGCCTCTCCTCGAGCGGAGAGAGGTCCAACCGACGGCACCTCCTCGAGCGGAGAGAGGTCCGACAGCCGCGACAGCCGCGTTCGCCTGAGGGCAGAGGACTCGGCCGGGTAGAGGACACACCGTCCCCGGGAGATATCCCCCGGACGCACGCTGAGGTCAGACTGGGCTGTTTTCAGGTGACGGACACCTGCCTCGCCCACTCGTGAGACGCTCGGACCGGACTAGTGACGTAATTTTCCCAAAATCTTCTGGCCAATGCCAGTCCGATACCGAGCAGGAGGCAGTTTAGTTGACCAAATACGGACAAACAAAGCTATTGCTGTCTGACGATCAAAGCTTTTTTGCCAGTGTAAATGAATAAGTGTACAATTCGAAAATTGTTCAAACTTTGGACATTTTTGGCTTTAATCCAAACTGGGTTAAAATTTATTTGGGTTAGAAACATTTGTGTTAAAGCCAAAAATGACCAAAGATTGACATTTTTTAATTGTACACTTATTCATTCACACTGGCAAAAAAGGCTTTGTTTGACAGCATAACTAATAAAACACACGTATACAGTTTCCAAAAAGAAACATAATTGTAAAAAGGGACCAAATACATTAACAAAGCGAAGTATTGGATGCCGCAAGGAAGACCAGTTTGGGACAGTTTGGTTGGGTTAAGACAGTTTGGGTTAAAGACAAAAATGTCCAAAATTTGACCAATTTTCGAATTGTACACATATTCATTCACACTGGCAAAAATACTTTTTTGGACTGAGGATTTTTTTTTTTTATAAATTTAGTTCGAATGTTTTGTATGGATGGCTTTCCGAGGTCAGGACCCGCGCTAAGCAGAGCTTGTTCGGCTGGTCCTGACCTCCACCACCGATCGCGCAATTCTGTTTGGCCGGCAGAAGTATAGAGAAGACGAAAGTTTTACCGTGGCCCGACATACTTGGACACGGTCCGCCCCGCTCACTGACGTCACCTGGCCTTGAGTCGACCGCTGCCACCCGACCGCAGGCCATCCCAGTTCAGGAGCAAATGCGACGCCGAAGCGACTCGAACCCGGGCTGCCAGTACCGGGATAGGTCAGAAGTCCAGCGCTCTCCCACTGAGCTACAGGGGCGGACCTTTTTTTTATAAATTTAGTCCGAATGTTTTGTATGGATGGATTTCCGAAGTCAGGACCCACGCTAAGCAGATCTTGTTGCGTAGGTCCTGACCCCACCACCCGATCGTACAATTCCTGTTGGTCGGCAGAATTTGGACGAAAGTTTTACGTGCCCGACATACCTGGACACAGTCCGCCCCGCTCACTGACATCACCTGACCCTCAGTGCTACCGCTGCCACCAGCCGCAGGCCATCCCAGTCAGGAGCAAATAGCGAGCGCCGAAGCGACTCGACCCGGGCTGCCACTACCGGGATAGGTTAGAAGCCCAGCGCTCTCCCGACTGAGCTACAGGGGCGGACTTGGACTCTTTTTGCTCTCTTTGCACTTTGCTCACTTTGCACAATAGTTTAAGAACCTTAAGGTTCTTAAATTAATGTGCAAAGTGAGATTTAGCCAAAAGGGTCCAATTCGTGTCCTAGATGGTCTAAATTTGTGAAAGACTGTGCAATTACATCTAGTCCAGCTTCCAGTTGCTGCAACCTAAAAGCTTTCACGCCAATTAAGTGTTTTTTTTGAAAAAATTGTCCAAAATAGGATCAAGTTTTGATACCTAAACATTTAAGGCCTATGTCAGGCCTCCGCCCACATTGGATCAAGATCTTGATACCTCAGGAGGGTGTCAAGATCTTGATACTTTCCCTAGAGTTTACCCAACTGGATAGATCATTGTACAATTATTAACCTGCTTTTCAAGCACAATTTGCTGTTTTGAATTTCATTTTTTAGTCCTTACTATTGGGTTGGAAGACAGACAGGTAAGATTGGAAAGATAACACATGATTATTAATATTGTTAATGGAAATGTTTGGCCTACTTACCCAGACGATGACCAGAAAATGTAATTCCATTAGTCGATACTCTGTTTACTCATAAAAGTAGTTCTAGCCCAAAATTTACACTAGCCCCACATTCTACGAGCCCCACAAGTCTGAGATTTCAACGTGTCAGTGATTTTTTACCCAGACGATGACCAGAAAATGTAATTCCATTAGTCGATACTCTGTTACTCATAAAAGTAGTTCTAGCCCAAAATTTACATTGGCTACTGCTTTCAAGTGGTGTTTTTACATGTGGATAGCATAACAAAGTCCATTCTTGGGAATCTCACTTGTTTTTATTGACCTTTTGCACCTTGGCCATTCATTAGTCGCGACGCTGTTGGTTTTTGATATTATATAGATCATTTTTAAAGTATTTTACCTGCTTTTCAAGCACGAATTTGCTGTTGGAATTTACATTTTTTTAGTCCTTTCTATTGGTGTTGAGACAGGGACAGTAGATGGAAGTAACACATGATATAAGCCCCACAACTGATATTTTTTGAAGTGTCTGGGAGTTTGCACCCAGACGATGACCGAAATGTAATTCCATTAGTCGATACTCTGTTATCTTCATAAAAAAGTAGTTTCTAGCCCAAAAAATTTACACTAGTCCCCACATTCCTACGAACCCCACAGTCTGAGATTTCACGTGTCTGTTGAGGTTTTTACCCAGACGTAATGCCAGAAAAATTGTAATTTCATTTTAGTCAATACTCTTGCTACTTCATAAAAGTAGTTCTAGCCCAAAATTTTACACTGCTACTGCTTTCAGTGGTGTTTTACATGTGGGATAGATACCCAAAAGTCCATTCTTGCGGAATCATTAGTTTGTATTGACCTTTTGCACTGGCCATTCATTAGTCGTACACGTTGTTTTTGATATTAGATTAGGATCATTTTGTACAGTATTTACCTGACTTTTTCAACTCACCTGTTTCAACTCAACCTGATCAAGCACAATTTGCTGTGAATTTCATTTTTTTAGTCCTTTCTATTGGGTGGAGAACAGACAGGTTAAGATGGAAGAAAACATGATATTCAATATGTATTGGAAATTGTTTGGCTACAGGCCTGCCTTTAGTTAAATATGACTTGAATCCTGCCAATCCCAAGCCCGTATTGTATGAGGAGACTTGGACTTTTGGATTGCAAAAGTAAGAACAATGTATGTTTGTATGTATTTTGTTATGGCCAATTGAACTACAAGTTAGCGTACGTATAAAAACTATCGTTTTAGCGGTAACTGCCTACTATTGAAACCCAAGTTAAGGCGATCAGCATTTAATGGCCTCTAGGTATAAACCAGTAAAAAAAACACAGAGCAGATACGCATTGCCTTGTTCATATAATCTTGCACATCTGCTACTATATTTGAAATTATACGAATGCGCCGCAGGATTACTAGGACAAAGCCGATTTTGTGCCGTCCGGATTTTGCCTACAGCGTTCCGCGATGATGCACTATGCAACGTTTTGTTTTTGGTTTCTGGCCCAAATTGGGGCAACGTTGCATAGGGTTTCGCTTTCGTAGGTTCTAGTACCCTGCATTTCTTCTGGCATATGGTTGCACATCGCAAAATGGTATTTTGCAAAGTGCTACCATACCAGCTTTCCTTCAGACATATTTGGGGATATTACGGGAACGAAACACGAAAACACAAAGCATATTGGTACACTCAAAAAAGTAGTTGTATTAAGAAAAGTTTCTTTCAACGGGACTGTTCTTTTTTTGTGTTGGTTAGGAAATGAGGCAGCTAAATTATGGAATGATTTTTCTGCATTATATCCCGTTTGGGGAACAGCTTTTGGACTTCTAAGGCAAGCCTTTTGTGAATAGAGAGTTTCTCGATAAAAAGCTTAAAAGTCGCGTTACAGGAAGTTCTTTGAAATTTACTTGAATTTTTTAGTGCTATGTAAACAGGCCTAGTGATGGGTGATGCGCGTGTAATTTCCCCTCGCACCCATGAACATGAGTCATGACTGGTGTTTTTCGACAGTAGAGTCGGACGGTGCTAGAAACAGACATACACCTTACAAGTCCTGGATGGAAATATGATCGTTACATAGGACACCGTTTTTCGTGTCGTAGCTAAAGTTTTGTGTGTATAGAGGGGTGGCCGTCTTACCTCTCATTACCGTCTAGCTTGAACTTTATTGGGGTTGATTCCACTTGACTTGACCTAAAGGTCAGTTTTACCTCAGGTAACGATGTATAAAACCGTGACTTAGAATGCTCCCGGGAACAAATAAATAAAAATGCTCACAAAATCAATGATTCCATGTCAGGTAGACACGAAAATGACGGCGCTTCGTGGGACCGTTTTATATAATTCCGAACGAATCTTTAAGTGTGTTCAAACAACCCTAGCAATATGAAGAATAAATTTTGTCCCCGCATGAAATGCTGGTAATACCAAAATAGTAGTATGCCAGTCAATGGCGTACATTTCGAACGCCATTGACTGGGATGGGATATCGGTCCCTGGTTATCGTTCGAACCAATGAGCGCAGCGACACTGGCAGGAAGGATTCGAAAGCTCTCAATGAGAAGCATTTCATTTGTTCTATATTTTGTAATTGAGATATAAAATCAGGTCACGGTCAGGTCAAACGTCAAAATCGAGGTATTTGAGTCAATGAGCCATACTTGCCATCCAAACTCTTCGATTTTGACCTCTAACTCCGAGTGCGTCATGACGTCACCTCTAACTCCGAGTGCGTCATGACGTCACCTCTAATTATGAGTGCGTCATGACGTCACCTCTAATTCCGAGTGCGTCATGACGTCACCTCTAATTCCGAGTGCGTCATGACGTCACAACTCGAATCGAGTGCGTCATTGACGTCACTCTAATTCCGAGTGCGAATGGCTGCAAGACATCAGGAATTCGCAACCCGCCCATTCGTGAGATGCTCGGTCAGTCAGGCAAGGAAAACGCTGAGAGGGCAGAGAGGTGGAATCATAAACGGAAATTGGCCGCTCGTTAATTTTCTCCGACACCTCCTGAAATCCGCGGGATTCGGCGGCCGGTGCAAATGGCGCCTGGTCTCCAGAGACCGGGCCAACAGACGTCACGGTGGTGCGGGGTATCCCGTTGCTCCACAGCCCATCTGTCTCTGAACACCACCAAAAGAACTGCCGGCCGGGGTCGAGATGATTCCACCAAAACTAAAACATGACTTGACCAAGTTTTAACAACCAAGTTTTAAGGAAGACAAAAGTTGGTAACAGTGCCGTTGTTTTAGGTTTGATAAGAGCTCAGGAAAAGGCTACGTGTTTAAGGGACACTACTACCTTAACATTATATTTGAGTTGAAATAGTCATTTTGAGTGATTGGCATTACAATTATGTATGGTATAAGTTAAAGCAACCACTGAACTCGAATCACAAATAAATTTGAGTTTGGTTTTGACAAGATGCTGTAATTATTCTTCAGTTATCCAGTGTAATTCGAAACAGGGAATCTGCAGCGATTACGTTCATCACTCTTAACTAAATGTTTGATGCATAGTCGACCTTGGTTTTGCATTGGCCATACATTAAGCTGATGTCAATTGGCAGCGTGAAGGTTTCTCTACGTTTCCAAAATTCCTTGTTTATGACGTCATCCAGCCCAAATATTAAAACTGAAACTTTTTTATAAATTTTCCACTCATTGTGAGAAACAAATGTCAGATCGATTTTCGGGCAAGCAATAACTTCATATTAACACCACAAGCGGCGTGCATTTGGATTATTTTTAGGTAGGGGCCAGTGTCCCCTTTAAAATTCCTTGTTATATGCCACTGCGCACCTTTAACATTAGATTTGAGTGAGGATAGCCAGTTTGGCTGCTTGGCATTAAATTATGTATGGCAGTAGTTTAAAACAACCACCCGAGGTCGAATCACAGAGAAAATCGAGTTTTGTTTTGACATCTGCTAACAATTTCCCAGTCCCCAATTATTTGGAATTGGGACCCTGATGCGATGTCGTCGTCTCTCTTTACTAAATGTTGATTACAGTCGACTTGTTTTTACGTTTGGCAATACATTAGCTAGCCATACAGCTATCATCATTTATGGCAGCGTTGATTTTTTTCCCAAAAATCCTTCACTATGACGTCATCAAACCAAAATATTTTAAAACGTTTTTTATGAAATTTCAGCCCTTTTTGTGAGAAACGAATGTCCTAGTTCAGCAGCAAAATTACTTCAATTTTGCCCACCAACCAAAATTGGCGTACATTTTGAGAACTTTTTGGAAAGTGGCAGTGTCCCTTTAAGTATGTATGCACACTGCAAAGATATATAATATGCTTGCATAATGTCCTCATATTAGACAGAGAGTATGCAAGCCGATTAGGAAAACTTCCTTTGCCATGCTTCGTATATACGGCTTGTATCGCAAGCTCTACGCATTATTCAATCTCACGAAATATGTTAGCACAGTAAAAAAATGTATAGTTCTTCACATCATGTGAATTTCATTTGTAATTGGAGAGGGCGGCATTGGTAGAAAATTGATCATTTTTTTAAAGAAATTGGGTGTGTAAGAGCAATTAGACAAGAGTTTAAGATNATAATGATTAAATGGAATGGAATAACCAGTAACCTCATACTATTTAAAAGAGATAAAATGCCAAAAAGTTATATTTAATTTCTGTCAAGCATTTTTGAAAAGTGTTTAATGCTGAAGAAGCCCGTAACGGCGAAAAATTCAATATAACTTTTTTGCATTTTATCTTTTTTAAATAGTATGAGGTTACTGGTTATTCCATTCCATTTAATCATTATGCGCAAAACTATAAGAACTTCTAATCTAGCAAATAAAGGAAGCAATTTGCAAAAATTGAGGGGTCACAGCCACTAAAAGGCCGTCATATTAGACGCACATATAACTACGCACATAGCACGTTTTCACAACTGCTAATTTGGTTACGTGTTCATTGAATAGGTGTTCTATATCGAAGATCTACGGGCGTTCAATCATAGCAAGCAGAATGCAAAATATATATTATATTACATTACGAAACAAAACGGGAAAAGTCCGCAGTTCGTTAAGGACCAAAAATGTTTGCAAGCACATTGCAAGTACCGGTCGTTTTAAGCGTGGAACGCTTACCAGTTTTGAATTGCAATATCTTTTGAAAGGAAAGTTTGTATGAAAAATGTGAGGAATTTACAATATATTTTGGTCTTTATGTCGATTTCAAGTGATTACTCCATTTTAGTGGGAAATGGTGATTTAAGATGAAAACATAATTTTATTCCTCTCGATATTTTACTGGCATCGTAAGTATAGCTAACCAGTCCAGAGATGCAGGAAGTTGAAATTTCATCATCGACATCCACCAATAAATTTAAATGTATCTAAAAAATATTACTAATGCCCCTCGCACACCAATGGACGCTAATAATCTACTCATATCCAGCATAATTTCATTATTTTATAAATTATTTAAAGCTGCTGCGATGAATATGATTAGCGTTAACAATATCATCGGAATCATTGACCATCTCCTCGTTGTATATATTTTGTATTAATGTAATTTTCCTACATAAAATTTAAACAACGAGGATAAGGTCAATGATTCCGAAGATATTGTTAACGATAATATCATAATGTTTAACAGACATACCTATCGCAATAACCACAACGGTATGTAATAATTCCAGTTTCAATTTCTGCTATGACACAGTGAATATTTGTTGTGCATTGCTTGCTAAGTGAAAATTTGTACGCTTTTGGCAATCATTAGTCCTGTTTACATAGCACTAAAGAAATTCAACTAAATTTCAAATAAATTTCCTGTAACGCGAAACTCTTTCTTGTAGGAATTTCCCTAGAAATTTGTAAGAATCTTTCCCTATTGTTAAGAGGGAATGCATATCCAGGGACGACAAATGTTATCCAATGTTTAAAAATTCTACTTTTTCTGTTGAGCTCATACGCCCTCGCATAGGGCGTATGCATGGTTTTATTTTTAAAACATTTCCCTTGATAATTATAATTAAAATTATCGTTCAGAATAAAAAATGCTACTTCCAGTTTTACGAAAGCATACGCAACATTTTTCATTTTCACTGTTTAAATCATTTTACCTACATTACCTTTAGGTACAGATGGAAAAGATAATAAACAGATATTAATATGCATTTGAGAATTATTTCAACCTACAACTGCTTCTATTGCGAACGCGTTGTTCTTTTATTATTTAGATCAGTTGGGGGACACTCTAGGGAAAGTATTCAAGACTCTTGACACCTACCTGAGGTATCAAGATCTTGATTCCAATGTGGGGCGGGCCTGCCATTAGGTAATGCTTAGGTATCAAGAAACTATTGATCCCATTTTTGGACAATTTACAAAACACTTTAATTGCAGGTAGAAAGCTTATTAGGTGCAGCAACTGGGAAAGCTTGGGACTAGATGTAAAATTGCACAAGTCTCTAGATTAATTTAGCCACCTTAGACACGATTGAGACCCTTTTATTGGCTTAAACTCACTTTGCTTAATAGTTTAAGACCTTAGGTTCTTAAATTAGATGTGCAAAGTGAGATTTAGCAAAAAAGGATACCAACTCGTATCCTAGATGGTTAACATTGTTTTGAAAGGACTGTGCAATTTACATCTTAGTCCAGGCTTCTCCAGTGCTGCACCTATAAAAGCGTTTCTATGCAATTTAAGTGTTTTTTGTAAAAATTGTTCCAAAATTAGGATCAAGTTCTTTGATACCTAAACATTAAGCCTATGGCAGGCTCCGCCAACATTGGATCAAGAAATTTGACACCTATGGCAGGGCTTCCGCCGCACATTGGGTCCAAGATCTTGATACCTCAGGGGGTAGTCAAGATCTTGTATACTTTCCCTAGAGTGTACCCAACTGAGATAGATCAATTTATTAACAATATCTTAACCTGCTTTTCAAGCACAATTTGCTGTTGGAATTTCATTTTTTAGTCCTTTACTATTGGGTTGAAGGACAGACAGGTAAGACTAGGAAAATTAACACATTGTTTAATATTGATTTTGGGAAATTGTTTGGCCTACTGTTACCCAGGACGATGGACCAGAAAATGTATTCCATTTAGTCGATACTCTGTTACTCATAAAGTGTCTAGCCCAAAAAAATTACATAGTCCCCACATTCCTACAGAGGCCCCACAAGTCTGAGATTTCAACGTGTCTGTTGAGTTTTTACCCAGATTGATGACCAGAAATGTAAATTCCAGTAGTTCGGAATACGTCTGATTATTCATAAAAGTAGTTCTGCCCAAAATTTACATGCTACTGCTTTCAGTGGTGTTTTACATGTGGATAGCATACAAAGTCCATTCTTGGGAATCACTTTGTTTTTATTGACCTTTTTGCACTTGGCCATTCCATTAGTCGCGACGCGTTGTTTTTGATATTAGATAGATCATTTTTACAGTATTTACCTGCTTTTCAAGCACAATTTGCTGTTGAATTGCATATTTTTAGTCCTTACTATTGGGTTGGAGACAGACAGGTAGATGGAAAGATAACACATGATATTAAGCCCCACAAATCTGATATTGAACGGTTCTGGGATTTGCACCCAGCGATGACCAGAAAATGTTTTAATTCCATTAGTCGATACTCTGTTACTCATAAAAGTAGTTCTAGCCCAAAATTTACACTAGCCCAACATTCTACGAACCCAACAAGTCTGAGATTTCAACGTGTCTGTGAGTTTTTACCCAGACGATGACCAGAAAATGTAATTTATTAGTCACAACTCTGCTTATACTCATAAAGTAGTTCTACCCAAATTTTAACGTGCTACTTGCTTTCCAAGTGGTGTTTTACATGTGGGATAGCATACAAAAGTCCATTCTCGGGAATCACTTTGTTTTTATTGACCCTTTCTTGCAACTATGCACATCTCCATTCAGTTCGCGAACGGCTTGTTATTTGATATAGATAGATTCATTTTACACATTTACCTGTTTTTCAAGCCCACCAATTTGCTGTTGAATTTTGCCATTTTTTTGTTCTTATATTTGGTTGGAGACAGACAGGTAGCTGGAAAGATTACACATGATATTAAGCCCCACAATCCTGATATTTGAATTTCCGTGTCTGGGAGTTTGCCACCCAGACGAATTGACCAGAATGTAATTCACATTAGTCGATACTCTTGGTTCACTCATTAAAGTTATTCTAGCCCAAAATTCTTTACACTAGCCCCAACATTTACGAACCCCAACAAGTCTGAGATTTCAACGTGTCTGTGAGTTTTTACCCAGACGATGACCAGAAAATGTAATTTCATTAGTCAATACTCTGCTAGTCATAAAAGTAGTTCTAGCCCAAAATTTACACTGCTACTGCTTTCAAACTGTGTTTTACATGTGGATAGCATTTTATACAAAGTCCTTCCTGGAATCACTTTTCGTGTTTTATTGGACCTTCTTTGCACGTTGGCCACTTCCATTAGTCGCGACACGTTGTTTTTGATATAGATAGATCCATTATTATACAGTATTTACCATGCTTTATCAACTCACCTGTTCAACTTCACCTGATCAAGCACAATTTGTGCTTGAATTTCATTTTTTTTAGTCCTTTCTATTTGGGTTGGAGACAGACAGGTAAGATTGAAAGCATACACATGCATATTAATATGTATTTGGAAATTGTTTGGCCTACAGGCCTGCTTAGTTAAATATATTGAATCCTGCCAATCCCAGCCGTATTCTGTGATGAGAGACTTGGACTTTGGATTCGCAAAGTAAAACAATCGTATGTTGTATGTATTTTTTTATTCGCAATTTGAACTACAAGCTATAGCGTACGTATAAAATATCGTTTTTAGGGTACAGCTACGATTTTCTGAAACCCAAGTTTAATGCGATCAGCATATAATGGCCTCTAGTTAATAACCAGTAAAAAAACACAGCAGTATCGCATTGCCTTGTCATATTAATTCTTGCACATTAGCTTACTACGATTTAAACTTATACGAATGCGACCGCAGGATTACTAGACAAAGCCGATATTTGTGCGCTCGATTTTGCCAACAGTTGTTCCAGCGCATGATGCACTATCGCAACGTTTGGGCACCAAAGGGCCGAACGTTGCATAGGGTTTCGCTTTCGTAGGTCTAGTACCCCTGCATCTTCTGGCATATGGTTGTACATCGCAAATGGTATTTTGCAAAGTGCTACAATACTCAGCTTCCTCAGACATATTCTGGGGATATTACGGGAACGAAACACGAAAAAACAAAAGCATATTGGTACACTAAAAAATGTAGTTGTATAAGAAAGTTTTCCTTTCAATGCGGGGACTGTTCTTTTTTTGAGTGTTGATTAGGAAATGTAGGCAGAGTTAAAATATGGAATGTTTTTTCTGCATAATATCCGTTTGGGGAACAGCTTTTGGACTATTTTAAGGCAAGCCTTTTGTGAATAGGAGAGATATTCTCGATAAAAAGCTGAAAAGTCGCGTTACAGGAAGTTCTTTGAAATTTACTTGAATTTTTTAGTGCTATGTAAACAGGTCTATTAAAGGTATCTGAAGGGGACACGTTTTAAGGGAGAATGGGGAGTGCCGCGGACGGGAGGTAACACCGGACACCCCTATACAAACAGTATTTTAACCACCTCCAACCAGCATATTTTTTTTACCAATTTTTTACGCTATTTGCGCGGCGCAAGAAGGTATCTTTAGAGATTAAACTCACCTATTTGGCTGATGTGGTGAAGAATATACTCAGGGGTCGAAAAAAATGAAAAGTGGTCGCCAAGGAAATTCCATATCAAAGTGGTCGCCGCAGGGATGGTCGCCGCAAAGTGGTCGCCGCAGGGTCGTGGCAAAAACAAAGTTTTTCTAAGTGTTTTGAATTCTATGTCAATCATTTAAGCGTTTACTTGAAAGGAGGTTTAACTGGTTAGTAACTGGAACCGGTGTGGTTCGAGGTTAGGGTTGGAGATTTAGGTACTGAAGCTCTTATTTTGCCCATGGTCATGCAAAGTGGTCGCCAACGAGGTTGGTAGGACATAGCTTTTTTCGACCCCTGAATATACTTTTTCACATTACTTAAATCCATTACCATGACCTTGTAGCCGGTATCACGAGCATATGCGTTATCCTGAAATGTTTTGTTCAGCGAGCACAGCCAGTTCAGTTCACACGTTTTTTGTATGCGACTTATGGCAAAAGTGACACCTATGGCACACTAAGACTTAGTGTGCCATAGAGGTAAACATAGATGCAAACTTAGTGACTAAGTTTGCATTCCACGTGAATTCCACGATATACCACCGTTGACCCCCGGACAGTGGACGCCTGTCCGGCATTACCACGATTTCAGCCCTTGGCTTCGCATAAGAGCTCTGGGGCACGCCAGAGGAGTGTCTTCGTCATTTCCTCTGGGTTCCTACATTATTTCCAACACTCTCCAACGGAGTGAAGAGGTAGTCAGCCGCCGGCGGAAGGTCTCTGTCGCCAGACAGGCTAGTTCGATCCTTGGCGGAAGCTGAGGGTTGGGTCTGGGTGTCGGTCGAAGCTGTGGTTATGAAGGCACAACAAAATCACGAATAATTATTTTGAATTAATGAAATTAACGAAGAAGAAGAAATAAAAAACATATGTACCATGACATGGAATTGTCTGCATGCTGCAACATCTATAGGCGACAGTTGACACGTCTCTGACCCATAACGTGACCTGTCAGTCTAGGTCGGCACCGGACGACCAGGGTGTGTTTACAGCTATCACTCTGTGTAGTGTTATCGGTTTCAGAAATGGTCTATCCACTGCATAGGCCATGATATACCTATGAGACAATGGGCCATAAGGTGATGGCTTCCACAACTTATGTCCGCAAGGCATTCCTTCCGAAGGAGCTGAGCGGGAGCATAACCCCATGCTCGTAAATACTTAAACGGGTCGCTTCACTTTCAGTCAGACGGCAATTACATTAATCAGCTTACGGGTTACATAAAAAACTTCAGTGGTTTAAAGGGGCGACGGCTCCACAGGATAATGAGTCGACGTGTCGAAAACTTGAAGGTAGTGTGCCCTACTGTTTAGGAATACCAAAACTATTTGTGTTACGGTAAGAATCTATTGGTTTAATTTTTCCATACGATAAAATTCACATCTGGAGCCCTTTTAGTTGAATTTTCACTTATAGTTTTTATGTTTATTCTTTTGCTTCGATATCGATAAAATGATCGCCACTATAATCAGAGGTAAGAAGATGCTATGTAAAGCGGTGCGCCTAGGACAATATAATTATAGTCACGTCATGTAATATAGACACAAGTTTTGCAGAGAACGTTCATATCGCTGTGAACTAGAGTTCTACATTGGCTGAACTTTTCCTTGGCCTAGCCGCCCCACAGTCATGGCATCACAGCCACAGCCAGCCACAGCCACTCCCACATGTCAATGGCTGGCCGTTGGTCAGCCGTGATAACTTTTGTAAATCCATATATGTGCTTATTTTCAGTTTACTGTTATGGCAACATGCCAATACTTTTTTTAACCATGATTGGTTTGATGAGATTGATGAAAAATCCCCAGGTAGACCATGCAGCCACAGCCACATAGTCATGATCTAGAGATTTTCCAGTCCGGCCCACCCCATTAGCCATGTGGTTCGGCCAGCCATGGGGCTAGCCGCCCTATGTAGACCTCTACTGTGAACTTTATTATTTGCAAGTTTCGTACCTCTAAATTGATATCTTCATACACAATGGACATCAAGCGTTACGTGTAGGACATTTGTTTTGTTTATTGGGGTTTTCGGGCGCGCCGACAACTAAGGTCAATTTGCGCCCATACGTGTAGGACAGACAATACTGTTCGGCTGCTGCTGTCAGCGCGCACGAGCTGTTTTGTCGAATCGCTATTGGCCGGCGCTAACGATACGCTTGCAGTTTAATATATATTGGTAATGCTTCTATGTAGCGGAAGCCCTTTGGAGAATATCCTATAACTGTGCGATTCCATCTCGCTTCTGGAGTCTTCGGAATGTCTCAGTAACTAGGGTGAATCTGGATAAATGAATTCGTGGTTCAATTAAGAAAAATATGTTCAATAGACCAGTGTCAATAACAACACATGCGCGATGAGAGTAGCTTGAATCCCTTCAACGGGCCAAGGAGCTAACGGCTCAAATTATATGCATCAAAATGTAAATTGGTCAACGGGCTAACCCACGCTTGTCCAGAGGGGCAGAAATAGCCCCCCTGACGAGTTTTCGCGATAGCTCAAAGCTAAATTGCGCTATCAACATGAAACTTTCAGTACCTTCTTCCACATCAATTTGACATCTTCTGTGAAAATTTTAAAAAAAAATCGTCGATAAATTTTGAGATATACCTAGCAAATTTGTTGACGTCACTACTAGTAATGTTATTTTCAAAAAATCCCCTGACAATGATATATGACCCCTGACCCCAATATCAATCCCATACCGAACAGGAGGCATTTGGACGGACCAAACACCGACGGTTTAAATTAAAGCCAAAAATGTCCAAATTTGACAAATTTTATAATTACTTACTTTTGTATACACATTGGTAAAAATAACGTTGTTTGACATCATAATTCATAAAAACATATGTACAGTTTCTTTTTTTGTAATGTGAGAGATAAAAATACATTAACAAAGGAAAGAAATGAATCCCACAAGGAAGACCAACAGCAGAAATGTCGTCAGCATTCCATCAGTGACCTAGTTCAAAGACAGACTGGACAAGCACTGCAGGAACTACAAACACAAGACACGTACCCAAGACGAGATAGAAAATGAAGTTAGAGTCGACAGGCTGCCCTGGCAGCCTTCTATTTCCAAATCCACTAAGTCCTTTATTCCTAAGTTCAGTAGCACATTAAAAACAGGACGGAAAAATGTAACCTAGAATCATTTCATAATAGTTTGCAGCATAATACATTAATACGTATTACGTAAATATAAAACACTTGGTAGCAGTTTTCACGATGGATTATTTTGCGCGAAACATTTGGAAACATTTTAATATGTTTTAATAGGCTCCGTTTTCACGATGGACTAATTTGCGAGAAAAAAAATGTAACCCTCGCCCTACGGGACCGTTACTCTCAACAAAATAAAAATGATTTAACTCGCCCTACGGGACATTTGAAAATGTTTGAAACATTTCGTGCAAAACAATCCATCGTGAAAACGGCAAGTATTTTTATTAATTTATTTAATTTGGGAGAACAAAATGTGGAGTCGACATAATAATGCCAAAAAGTGCGAAAAAGTACTGTTTAAGATTAGGCTGACCGACTGGTGCCCAAAAATTAGCAGCCCGACCAACCGATTGCCTAATTGGTCTCAAATTATTGTCGGTTACCAATTTTTTG
Organism: Semibalanus balanoides; assembly: GCA_014673585.1. Taxonomy (NCBI): domain Eukaryota; kingdom Metazoa; phylum Arthropoda; class Thecostraca; order Balanomorpha; family Balanidae; genus Semibalanus; species Semibalanus balanoides. The sequence goes on from VOPJ01006364.1 coordinate 175,824, forward strand.
GCAGCCAATTGACACCACTGTGACTAGTCACTACACACGAGCTTGACGATAAAATCCATTTAACTTAAACAGGCACAACAAAGACCACATTGGGATAAAAAAAAATAGCAAATGTCATGGCCTACACAATGGCAGTCTCAGATTTGGGAAAACTCAAAAGTTTTTTTTTTTACACTTTTTGGTAATAATTACAAATTAAAATTTTGTCAAATATGTTACAAAACTGAATTTATGTTAGATAAAAATTAGCATCGTTCTTCTGAACCCCAAATAGTTGTACCTTACAATATTGTCCCCACCCCATTGTGCTGCTACACACCGAATTCGATTGAACATTGCCGCAACTAGTTAGCATTATTTTTAGCCTCCGTTTGCTACTTCCACATCGTGACTGATAGAGTAACGGTGAAATGTTTTGCGGTATCGCCCAAAATAAGCCAATGTATGCGGTACCGATTTTTTTTGCGGTGCAACTGTTAGTGCAACCGCTAGCCGTCCTGGAGCACTCGTGGGTTATGACCGTTTACCATAAACCGCCAAAATATACCGATGATCTTCAGCGGCGACAGAGTAAAAAAACCAGAGCTGACTGGGCGCAAGAATCAAAACAGTGTAATGAAGTGGTTAACATTTTTGCTGACTAGTTTATTGTGAAGGAGTGACCGCTTTATTTGCTGACTTGTTTGATTGTATCTGGTGATTTTCGGTAGCTGCGGTGTGGCTGGCAGCCGTCTATTTTGGCCGGCCTCGAGACGATCGCAGCCAGAGCTGATCGCCGGATTAATGAGCGGATTACCTGTGATTGGCGTTAATTCCTCTCTGAGGGCAATCGTGCTTATATCACATGAACCCGCGAAAGCCAGCAGCGACTGTCCCAAAAGCAGTGAAACTTTTCCAGACGAGCCCCATTTTATGTCTGGTAATGTCGGCTCATGTTATGGGCAAATGTACCTCGCAGTGGCAGCCAAAGACCTTCGCTAGAAGGGTTTAGAGACTGTTTTTTTTTTTTTTTAAGAAAAAAAGGCAGCAATGCCTCATGATATGAGACAGTTATTGGCTCTTTATCAGGAAAATCGTTGGTTAGTAAAACTGTTGATTTTATTGCGGTCGCTACTGTGCACAACGACTTCAGTCCGCCCCATGGAGACGAAATATCTCACAATCCAGAGATCTCCCTTATTATGCCAGCACATGGAGGTAAAGAAGGTATGACTGGTGCCAGATAAAATGCATCTTGTTCGAAAAATAATATTGTATTGTATTTTAAGAAACAATATCTTTATATGTGTGATATTCAATATTTCCAACTCTATGCTCTTGTGAAAACAGTTCACTGCTCGTACGTTACGTTTGTACGTTACAAATGAATGTGTATCTATGATGGCTTATAATAAACTTTATGCGCTATATGACATAATGTAGTGTGCCCACGTTCTCATCTAAAGACGATGCTGCAACCGTACTTGTGCCTGGATCCCGAAGCTGGATCTTGGATCCCAATTGACTCCTCGGCATAAAATGCATGTAGATCTTGAAATCCAGAGGATCCCTCTGCGTAAAATGCATGAAGATATGGGATCCTTCTTGATGTATCGGCGTAAAATGCGTCAAAATCTGGGATCTGAGTTGAGTGAGTGGATATTAAACCTAAACGAGCATCTTGAAGCACAAGATGCAGGGACTGACAACAATTTGTGGTCTCTATTTTGCGTATGTAGCATGTACTATGTAAATAATAAGTTACCTGCAAATTGTCTCGTACCTTTTAGCAAACAAAGAGATTGTAATAAATTTTCCCATATGATAAAATAAGCAAGAAGTATAGGTACCTACCGGCGTGCCTGCATCCGAACATGGAACTGGGATCCATAGTGGATCCATTCGCTGATTGTGAATCTGGATCTGGTGTCACATGTGAATCTTGGGGCACATGACACAACAATACGGATCTCAGCTGGATCCCGGGATAGGCACATCTCTGGCTGCAATAGTAAAAAAAAAAACAGCATCAAATCTTGTATCCCGTGAATTAATGTGTTTTAAGTTTCGATAAAATGCCATGCAGCACCAAATCAATATTGCACAGAACCAAATCAATATAATAATTATTAATTTATTCTTCAAGCTCTTACAGAAGCCGCGTGGGAATTTCTGCAGGAGCGGGGCTGGGACAGACCCCTATCGGTATTAATATAGTTAATTAATACATAGAATGGAAAAGCAGACGCAGGAGAAATACTATCGGCTTACCAGGCTATAAGCCGACAGACGGTTTTACCTAGCAATGACTATGCTCCGCGCCGCCTCTTTCCGCTTTTCAGGAGATGAGTACGGCGTGGGCGGCGGAGACGTACCAGCTGCCACCGGGCTTTAAAGTGGCACCGCAGACGGCGCCGTCTCATCTCTGACCCGACTAAGAGCTATTTTAATTACCAGCCGTGGTCGGTCCGCCCGGCTCGGACCGCAGGTGACCTGACCCTTTCAAGCCAGGCGCGACACTTAGGTTCCTGTTTTGATTGATTATTGGGGTTTTAGGGCGCGTCGAAAGGCTTTAGGGCGCGTAGGGCGCGTCGCTGCTGTTTGCCGGCGTCTAAGTCTCCGTCAATTACGGCAGGTGACCCGCCCGGGTCGGCCGGTCGGACGGCGCCGGGACGCGAACCCCCCGCTGTCCGCGGCATTGTTCGGCTGTGCCAGGTCAGGCGGCCACGGGCGGGGCAGGTGTGACGGGAGGGGAGGGGGTTGTGGAGGCGACGGCGGCAACGGGGTGGGGCGGCGGGGGTGGGGCGGGGGTCGGCAGGGGCGGCGGGGGTGACGCCGGTCTAGAAGATTCTATAGAGTGGGCGTGTCAAGCGGCTGCCGTGGCAGGGACGCTTATCATACATCACAGGCAAACCGACGACGCCAACCCGAAAACAGACCGTTAAAGTGGCGCTGGTAAAATGGGAAAATTCCGCGCCAAATTAATATTTGTCGGCCGAGGGATTTGAGGAATTCAGGTGACAGGTCACCTGTATTCTAGAAGCGTCCCTCTCGTGCATGGGTGTAACTTTGTATGTGGTTGGTGTGGAAGGGTCCACACCAACTTGAAAGTTAGTGTGGAAAATCTACGCCATTTTATTGTAGAAGAGATGCATCTGCGATCATCCAAGGGGCTTTTGGGGGTCCGTATGTTAATTTACACTGTCCGTTTCCTTAAAACAAATGATTTTTTAAAACCATTTAAAAGACGAGTGGACAAAATTCGGGAAATCAAATGAAAATTTATGGAAATAAAAATAAAAAATAGGATAACACCAATGACAATCCACACCAACTTTGAAAACGTGTCTACATTCATGCTCTCGTGAAAAGAAGCGTCCCTCTCGTCCCTCTCGTGACGTCACGTGACCTCATTCGGACGAGCGGCGGATGGGTGAGGCTAAGAGTGAGGATGGTCACGCCTCTTAGCGGGAACGAAGTCTTCTTTGCAGCTCATTTGACTGAGATACATTCTGCTTCGTACTTATAATTTCGTAAGCTCAAAAAGGGAAAATATTGATAGTGTTGAAAATCCGTCTTCAAATTTCATATTTCCTCGTAAAAGCTATTTTTGTATCTTGTCAAGGCAATAGTTGGAGTGGTTTGCGCTGAGACTGGCATTACATTTATAAATCAACCAGCAGCACAAAAGTACTGATTTGATGGTCAGTTGTACACAGCTTTAAGTTCAACTTTGATTTGTAACCCTAAACATCTCCATATGGTTTCAGAACTAACTCAAACTGTTGAATATTCATGGAAACAAATGCATGGCTTATTAAGTACCAGAGAGCTTCGAAGTGATTGTATATCATTTTAATTATTTTTGTCTCCTGTACCTTTCAATGCGACATATTTCTGTGATAGTGTTACCTGGATTATAACTGCAATCCAGGCCGAAGGAGCACAATCTTCACTAAACAAACCAGACTTTTGGTTCTACTAATTAGTCTCTACATCCTAGAACGCAGGATTAAAAACATGTTACAAAGCAGGATAACCTTCTTGATTTTTTCAGTTTCCTTTTCCCACTACCCCGGTAACCAATTCAAATTCACGAATGTTTTGGCTAATCAGACCGCAAAACGTTTTCATCGGTTTACTTCGCATTGCAGCTTCCAGTTGATATGGCTGCTTGTATCCCCCACATCCTTCTGCTGCTCCCCCCCCCCCATGACTCAGCACAGCGCCGAAATTCCGGCTCAAATTGGCAAAGTTCACCGGCGTCTTATAACCTACCGAGAAGCCATGTCATACCGAGCACAGCTGAAGCTCAGCTGATACACACACCGCTGGCCTGGCAGCACAGTCCTCGGTGGGACAGATCGGCCCATCACTGGCACACACGGACTGTCTGTCTGTCCGTGTGTGTCCGTGACAGACAGACGGACCTCTTCCTGGTCTGAAGCCGCCCGCCATGCCGTCTGGGTGGCCACGCGTGCCGCGCGGATCAAGCGACAGCGTTTCCAGCTCAGCCGCATGGAAAACTACGCCAGTTTTCTGTCAAAGTGCTGACATAATGCGCATGGTCATGATTATAGTTTCGAGGACAGGCGTGGGCTCTTCGCAATTGTGATGTCTCGTACGTGAAGAGTACCCCACCTTCGTCTTGTACTCATTAACATTAACCAGTTTTGTGTCGGGGATGATTTCGAGCTGACTGGCTTGTAAAAAATTAAATCGGATTATTAGCAGACATATTTATTAGCACACTGACAAGGTGCGGACAGGAAAGTATGGGACACCAGAATAAATAATATCTTAATACCTCCTGGATCTCCGCCTGTTTTTCAGCGTACGACCAAAAAATAAAGATTTCACGCTTGAAGAATGCACTGATTTTAAGATTGTGCACATAATTTGCTAATAAAATCGCAAAGATAAAGCCAACACTCTTGGATGCCAGCACCAGAGACCATGTTATAGATGTATTAAAGTAGTTACATCATTTAACCCTATTCCCTGCGGGCGGCCATAGTTACGTTGACCTGCGGTTGGGAAGATTCTACCCCCACAGATATCTCGAAAAACGCTCTGCTAATTTTGATGGGACAAACACTATTAGATTTGTCGTGAAAAGTTATTTCCTGTTTAACCCTACATTTTTTGCTAAAAAAAATGGGAGGCCAGGGCACAAGGTGCCAATAATACATTTTTTTTTTTAAAGATCATTGAGGCCATTTTGCTTGACTGATTTTCATGCCCAAAACGTCTTTGAACTTCCCATGTACTTCAATTAATGTATGTTAATTGAAGTACATGTGCCTTCAATTAATGTAAAGGAAAATTACAAAAATAAAAATCAGATGCATACTTAGGAGATGAATAAATGGGGGATTTTCTGATAACAAATATGTGCTGTTCGAGATTGTTTGGGACGATACGAACTTCACATGTGTTTTGTTTGCCGTGATTAGTTAAATGTAATATAGTGCACATACGCAGATCCAGATTAACATTGTGGGGGCACCATATCCGTAAGGCCTTTAATTGTCATCTTCCAAATTTGAAGTTGGACCGAATTTGACGGAGGGTATCGCCTCCCATTTATGAATCTGGGTGTACCTCTTCCCCAAAAATATATTCAATCCAAGTATGTATGATGTATGTAGCAGTGCTCTCTTCTCTGACGCATTTATTGCAACACAAACAACGAAGAATGTATGCGCCGCACGACCGCATTCGTAACACCCTGCCAAAAAACATTAACCAGGAGCCGCTTCTGCTGATGGGGGAGGGGAAGAAACCCAGGGACCCCTTCGGCCAAAGGGCTCTTTCAAAACAATGGCGCGAAATGCTAGGTATCTCCTCGGATTTAGGCCACTTTATTTTGCAGAGCCCTCTAAATAGTCGCAAATGACGTCAAGCAGGCCCATTTTGATACCTGGGGACTTCTGAGGATCCACTCAGGCCGACTGAGGGCCTTCTGTCGGTCTTAGAGGATCCCTTTAGGCTGGCTGCGGGCACCACAGGGCCGTCGGTCTTTTTTCGGCCAAAAACAAAAAATATAACCAACTTCTTGGAGTTGTACAAATTTATGGGAGGGGGCAAAATCATGTTTTCCCCAACTTCAAGACTGTGGCCAGAAGCCCCCTGACCCCCTCTATCCGTTGCACCACCCCTAGGATTATTTCATCACATCGATGCAGCCTACTGCACGCGTAAAGAATTAGATCCGAATAAGTGGAATAACGTTACCTCAAATCTAGGAAAATTACGGCCGAAAATGTAGCAAGAAAATTCCGTGGAAACAATTCCGAGAACTATACTTAGTGCGATGTAAACAGGCCTAGTGATGGCATTGCTTTTTACACGTTGGTGTAGTGTCCCACAGAGGTGCAAAAAGTGTCAAGATGGTCACGAACACGAACACAAAACACAAAATGAGTCACAATACTAGGAGAAATTAGGAGAAGAGTTAAGATCACAATATCTGAAAATTACTATTTCTTCAGATTCATTGTAAATAGTGATTATCAACAAAAAGTCAATGTAAAGTCATGCAAAAAATCAAATCAACCAGCCCGAACTTCAGTCTTCAGGCAAATAATTCTGGTACTAGGGCGTCCACGGTCTCGGTTGTGAATAAATTTTATCCGGGATATTCGGAACGGAGGCTCCAAGCTCACAAACGCTCGAGACTTGCCAACAAATAAAATGCCCACTACCGGGCCGCCTTCGGCAAATGACGTAATGATATTGGTGTGGTTGTTTATGTGCAGCTAACTGAGAACGACGACTTAAGCGGCCCGGACAGAGTTTGGGCGCGTTTGGGGCTAGGTTTTTGGCCCCACCCTTCCGTTTACATTCCCCTCCCCTCTGCATGTCCCTCCACACCAACAATGTCCATGCGCCCCTCCATCAACACCCCTTCTGCCTAGTGCAGTGCCTCGCCCCCGGTTGATCTCGGCTCGGATAAAATTTAATCCGGGATCTTCAGAACGGAGGCCTCCGACTCATCAATGTTGTTGACAGTTCGTCGGGAGACACCACATAAAGGAAAATGTCCATGCGCTTGAAACCTGAAGGTAACCTTCACGCCATAGTCACAATGGTCACATCCAAAGTGCGCGCACTTTGGTCCAAAGTCCGCAATGGTGAAGGATAGGGTCACGCACTTGGTGGTAATATTAGATTTTGCAGCGCTCAGCGCTGTTTTTAGGAATATTTTGGAGTGGTAAAAGATACTTCACGTGTCTTCACACCTGAAAAGATTTGAATAGCCCAAAACCATTTAAAAGTCCTTAGTGTTTAAAGATTTCCGCAAAAGTGCTAACACATGTTATTTTTATTATGTAAAATTAAAAGTTGATGATTTACANGCCCACATGGTTCCCATATGGGCTAGCCCACCTTGATGCTAACATCGGCTGCAAATATGGTGCCCATGTGGTTTCTGCATAGTTACCACTTGGGTTTGCCCATATGGTATCTGTATGGTTTCTGGATGGTTACCATATGGCAAGCCCGCATGGTATCCATACAGAAACGTCGTCAATAACCACATCGCACCCATGTGAAAAAAGGTGGCCTAGACCAGATTGTTCCCATGAGTGAATTCCTGTCGTCTCATCGCGCTGAAATCAATAATTTGCCAATTAATATTGCGCATAATGAGCATTCCCGTGTGATACGACTCGATTATATATGTGGGAGAGGCTGCTCCGGCCCGTTCAGACCATTGCGCAGCCATGGGTTGAAGGAGGAGAAGTTCAGTGGGTTAAAATGGTACGCTGACCGGTCAGCCGCCCCTTGACAGGCCCTTCCCCGCAAACGAAGCTGCGAGGGGGCACATGCCAGCCGACGTCCATCACTCTCGGGAAAAGGCACATAGACCGACTCTTGCCCGGTGGCCAATGCCCACCAGACCCGGGATGACGATATTATCAACCCGTCGTATTATTTTAGATGGCAAGTGAGTGCGATCGACAACTTCTTTATCACTTTAATCCAATGCAAAGTACGTCTGGATTTTGTGAAGCTGAGGTTTATTGCAATTACGCATGACGATGAACCAAAGGACTAAATAAGATGTGGATCAGTTCGTTCCACCAACTCACAGTCACGGCAATGAAAGTGATATCACGTGAACCGCCCAAACAATAAATGACGACAACCCCAGCAAAATGACTGGACCTGAGCAACTCAATCTATTGGAACTCTAGATTGCTCTGTTCGCCCACGGCCTGCATCTAAAACCCATATGGAGTCCACCAGGTATGCCACAGCTTTCCCATTTGCGTTTGCCCACGTTGCCCATCTTAAATCCATATAGGGCCCATCTGGGTATGCCCATGTCCTTCCCATGGGACATGTTCCAATCTCGCCCATCTAAACCCATATGAGGCCCATATTTAACCCATGATCATTCCCATGTCCTTCCCATGCCCATTGCCCATGCTGCGCCCACGTCGCCCATTTAAAGCCCATATGATACCCACATATGTGTGTTATGTGGGTATGTTCTTTAGAAACGATTAACGAACAATTTCATATTGTAATCTTGTTAAGAGCTCATTTCATGTTTCCATAACTCTTGAATAATGATAATATCGCCTGAATCAGTAACTTATTCTTCTTGGAATATATTGTATACTAAACTTCCATACTAAAACATTTCAAAACATCTTAAGATGTTTTAAAACATTTCGCGCAAAATAATCCATCGTAAAAACGGCTAGTTGTTCTAAAACATAGCATGAGAACCAAGAAAATGTTCGGTGCGTTTGTCAACTATAGCATTGTCTTCTCACGATTAGCTGCGATACTGGGTGTTTCTGTTTGTTCCAGAGCACCCCCACCAAATTCAGAGCAAGGTGCAACTGTTCGCAAGTGAAGCGATATTAGCCGTTTTCACGATGGATTATTTTGCGCGAAATATTTTAAAACATCTTAAGATGTTTTGAAATGTTTTGAAATGGTTTTAGATGCAAGTTTTAGTTAGACATTTCAAGAAAAATAAGTTACTGATTTTAGGCGATTTGTAATAAATATTCAGAGTTATGGAAAAATTGAAATTGAGACTCATCTACAAGATTATGATCAAAAAAATTGCCCGTTTTCTTAAGAACTATGCGTCTAGTGGTCCATTCGTTCAGTTAAGCATACACCTTTAGGATTACTCAAATCTGGGCAGCCACTTCATTGGATCCACAGGTCTGTCTTTCGCATGGACGCATAATTCGCTAGAAAGATTCGCTGGAAGCTGCTTCCATTCATGGAATCAAGTTGGATTCGCTTTGTTGAGCGACCAATAGCGTGCCCGAGACCGGATGTTTTAAGATGTTCTGAAAAATTATCAGTAGGTGCAAGATCTGGCATCACAGCTAACCTATACATAATATTTTCGCTAATACCACCAAACTAGCAATTATGTAACATACTATTTCCTTACAACTAATATTTACAAATTCCTGTAGAACATTTCAAGACACAAAATATCTTTCAAAAGTTGTGTAGTTAAAGAGAATATGAAGTCTATTACTAAAACTTTCATACTAAAACGTTGGTTTAAACATCTCTAATGATGTCTCTCACAACATTTCGCGCAAATAATCCATCGTGAAACGGCTCTTGTATGCTGCCTCTGATCTCAACGCATTATTTCAACTCTATTTATTTATTGATAATACCTGTCTACAAATCATTTTTTTTATTTAAATTTTCACTATACTAAAACTTGCATACCATACTTTTAGAACATTTTACAGTAAGATGTCAGAATCTTTTCACACGCCAATAATCCATCGTTAAACACGGGCTTATTTGGCACGCCCATTGCTAAGTATGAAAACTGTGTGTTGGGGCCCTTCAACCAGAAGAGACCAGCTTATATTTTCTTTTTATAATTTAGTCCGAATCTTTGTAGGAATGCTTTCCGAGGTCAGAACCCGCGCCTAAGCAGAGACTTGTTGCGCTGGTCCTGACCTCACCACCCGATCCTTGCAATTTCCTGTTGGCCGGCAGAATTTAGAGACGAAAGTTGTTACGTGCCCGACATACCTGGACACGGTCACGCCCCGCTCACTGACGTTCACCTGGCTCGAGTGCGACCGCGCCAGCCGGCGCAGGCCATCCCAGTCAGGGAGCAAATAGTGAGTCCCGAAGCGACTTCGAACCGGGCTGCCACTACTGGAGGAGGTCAGAAGACCAGCGCTTCTCCCATGAGCTTACAGGGGCGGCACTGAGCGGACTGATGGTGCGAGAACTGTTTCCATGGGTGCCCAAACCAAACTCCAGCCCAGCGGAAGCATGACACACTAAGCCCAGGCCAGACAAGACCCATTTTCAAAATTCAATAGTACTGAGGCCCATGCCCAGTCTGGTACATCTTATTAAGTTAAATAAATTATTTTTTTTACAACATTCGCAACCATATATTAACAGTATTTACTTGCATGCTTTGATTAACGATAAACAATAGTTATCACGCACCTGTTAATTGCTGGGCTTTTGACATCATTAAACCACTTTTCCGGTCAACTTGTCATACTGGTCAGTCTTGGACTGGACATGATTTTTTTGATTTTTAATATTTTTACCACTGCTACCGGTACTTACTATGACTTATTGTCCACATACAATTGCCAAAAGGTATTGTTTAAGTGTCCTATATCACTATTAACATATTTACCTGGTTAAACATCTGGTTGTCAAGTAAAAAAAATAACGAATAGCAGCATAACTCAACAAATTCTCATACCGATGCCCGCCCAGTACCCATGAAAATTCTAAAAATACATACCCAGCCCAGACAATCGGAAGAATTGAATGGGCACCCATGGGTGCACCCGATCCATGACAATCACTGGTGGAGAGGGTCCAGCACGAGCACTTAAGCTGGTAACCTCCATTCGTCACCTGCAATTCGCTGAGCGGCTGACAAAACCTTGAAACTGCGTTCTTCCCAATATAGAAGACGCAGGAGTGAAATGTCTTTCGTAGCTTTACCAGCAAATGCATGCCAGGGCTGGATCTCCAAATGGTTTATTACTATGGGCACCACGTTTCACATAAACATTTACTATTCACCATAACTATTAGTCGGACATTTCCATACAGTCGTCATTGAGCAAATTTCAATAATCTCCAACACACGATCCGGCATTGTGTGAAATGAGCACAGGACGTTATGCAGACGGCACGACAGATATTTGATCGCCATCTTTTTTCCGTCAATCCAAAAAGCTATGCTCGCCAGTGGCGGCGGATTTGATTTTGACATGCGGGGCAAGACTTCGATCAACTCATTTAACGTAGTTATATACAGGGGCGTGGAAACTCATTTGATGTCGGGGGGGGCAAAAATTCTCATAATTTGGGATTTTATAGTCAATTTTATAAATGTTTCGTTTTTTTCCATTTTTTAAGATTTCTTCATTTTACCTATTTTTATGTTTGTATTTGCAAATTTCTACAAAACAAGATTGTTATTTTTTCAAACGTTTAGCTATTTTTGACCAAAAATGTAATGTAGCAACGTCACTAAAATCGGTATATCTCGTTTGTGTTCGATGAAACTGCTAAAGTTTTTTTATAGATGACGTAAAATTGATGTACAAAAAAACATGTAAAAACAGTACATGTACACGATGGCATAATAAGTTTCATTTCGATATCTGCCACGTTTCGGAAGTTATTCAGGAAAAACCGAAGGGAGCGGATCCGACCAATCCCCAGGCGGTCGTGGGCTATGCCTTTTAATTTTGGACCTGGTATTGAGACTCAAAAGTTGGGGGGGGGCGTTGCCTCTTCACTCAAAAAGTTAGAGGAGCAGTTTCCACCCCTGCCTGCGGCACCTACGCCTACGGTCATATAGCTTAAACACATAGGTTGAATGATTTGAAGAACATTTAATGATGATGATGATGATGATAATATATCGTGATTTAGAGTGGCGATCTATCAGGGTTACGGTAACATACAATTGCAATGTAATAGCTGCTAGAAAACAATAACCGTTTTCAGTAGCCAAATATTTATGTTTAAGTCGTTCCTTGTTAATATCTGTGGCGCATATAGGCAGGATTTATTTGTACCCGGTAGTACCCGGTAGTACCCGGTCATATTTCGTGCGTTTTCGGTAATTGAGTCTAGGAACACGGCTTTTTCATGACAATTGTGATTTCAATTGAAACTTAATGAACTCATATACAATTATCTGCTCTTACAATGCGAAATTTTCCGTTAGTTTTATTTGCAGAATCAAATTATAAGCACAGTATTAGCGGGTTACTACTCGGTACTACCGACCCGGTAGTACTCCCATTGATGAGAAATACCTTTGAGGCTTTGGTTGGCACAGTTAGGCAGATTATGGTATTCTCATGCCATGGTACCCCTAGGATCGAACCAGTAAATCATGCCCGTTTCCAAGCAGCGGCAGGCACTGGCAGACACAGCGTTAAGCCCGAGAAAAACAGGTGACATATGTCATTGATGATCCGACATTCTGCTCTTAAATGTTATCTCTAACAGTATTTTGAATAATGTAATGCACTTACCAGCTCCAAGTGTGGCCACCAACGTCAAAACTGCGGCCACCAGAGGCTTCATGGCGTCAACCTGTCAGCTCTCAGGGAAGTACGTTGCAGAAGCTACCATTATCGCTTATATACTGGGCATAGTGCGGCGCAGTGCATTTATGCGTATAAGTTGTCCTGGGAATACAAACGGTCCGTCAGGTGCACCAACTGATAAAGATGCAGTCATGCAACACATGTCGGTGATGCAACATATCTGTGGACAGTTCACAAGTTGTCACAAATGCATAATAGCCGTTTTGCACGATGAATTATTGTGTGCGAAATGTTTTAAAACATTTTAAAAGGTTTCACAAATATTTTAAGGTAGTAAGCAGTTCTCAACGATGAACTAATTTTTGCGAGAACAAAAAACTGCCTACGGCGTAAGTTGGTGAGGGTTTTATATATTATGGCAAACTAGTCATCGTGAAAAACGGCTTACTACTAAACATTTTAAAAACATTTTAAATGTTTAAAACATTTTGCGCAAAAATAATACGTTGATGAGAATGGCTTATTAAACAATAGTAATAGCATAACAAAACGACCATAGTTGAACTTTTGAGACGACCCTAAATACAATGTACATATTGTTGCATGCCAAACAAAGACTATGCATGGGTGCCCGACCAACCAGCCAGCCGAACCCATACACCAAGCCGCAGAGCCAGACCAGACCATCAAATTCAATAATATTGATACCGGCATGCCATTGGGGCCCATCAGATAAGGCAATAATTGGATCAGATTAGACAGAACATGATTTTAAAAATCGTACTGCCCTATTATCCACGATTTATGGTTTGTACATATAATTGCCAAAAGTCTATTGTTTTAAGTGTCCTATATCAATTTAAAAATCACATATTTACCTGGTAAACATCTGGTTGTCAGTAAAAAAGAATCCTTAGCGACATTTGTTCTACAAGTGTCATACCATGCTCGCCCAGAACCATTGAAATGTCAAAAAAAGCATACCAATTCCCATACATCGAGAATTGAGTGGCACTAGAGATTGCAAATAATGTTAATTCTTGTCATCGTGCCCGGTCACGGCAGCTGAACCTAGCTCAGAGGCCTCCCGGCGTCCTCGGCAGCTCCAGTGTCAAATTGATCCGGCTATGTTCACCGGGCAAGAAATTTTTATACACATGACATGTATTTAAAATTTTTATCTAAAATATTGACAACGTAAGAAATTTGCTAGACAGAAACAGAACAATTACATAGGTACCTGGATGACCTATAGGTGAACAAATGTAAGAAGGGGATGTTACGATGATTAGGTATGTTTAAGGCGCCCTGACAGCAAAGGTCACATGGTGCCCATAACGAGGTGTCACATGGCGTCTTAGGAAGTAGGAAAATTGCATAAGTTATGTATATCTTGATATTTTAAGCGAGCATGGAGAAGATCAAAGTAGAAAGTTAATCAAACATAAGAAATGGAATGTTTAACGACTGGTAAAATATTAACCATCAAGAAGATGGTAAAACCCGAGATCCAGCATGACAGGCCAATACGCTGCACACAAAATAGACAATTTGCCCGAATATGATTTGCAAAGGTACAGGTATAAGCATATTAGATGATAAACTATGATAATTTTGTCCCATTTTGGGGACTATTCCATTTTGGAACACCATACAAAAAATGGGTGCGCTACTACCAAAAATGGGTACATGACACAAGACTTGGTCATCTCACCTGATTGAAGTCAATCACATAATAAAATAACGAAATCTCTCATCACCAAATAGTATGAGTCACTAATTACAATTTCCAGATTTTCACAAAACGCAAGTAACAATTTAAATTACAATACAATATTTATATCCAAAGGGATCTAGCTATCATGGACTCGATGCAGAGACCAAAACACTGTGGCCCATTGGCCCCGAAACAACATTGAGGGTAATTCAAAAAAGAAATATAATTTTTAAGGTGATGATACCGATAATTTCTAGAATACCTTACGTTCATGAGCATGAATGTTAAAAATATATCTGGCGGGTTTGATCAACCATGAACTGATACTTTTTTTTGCATAAAGGAATCATTGCTTATGAGACTGTATTTTTCCTCACAGAGTGTCAAATTAATGCTACAAATAGAGATACAACTAGAATGAGTATTCTAAAAATTATTTCAAAATTTATAATCTCCTGGTGGTCGTCAATTGTGAGCGCCTCAGTGACAAAACTGAACGCCGAATTTGCAGTAAAGAAAATGTTCAGAAAAATGTAAATGTTACGTCATTGAACTAGTGCAATCGGATTGGTTCCGAAACGCTTTCTTGTAACTCGGCTTTCATCGCTAGTAGAAAAATATAAAACACTGTGTAATAGCTCGTCAAACGCATTTAAAATGATTTGGTCTATTGAATCAGATAAAATTATTTGTATGTAAACTGTAGCGTAAGTAATATTCGAAATCTTTGAAACCAACCGGACAAAGTTTGTGACGTGAAAATACCTGCCGGGAGGGTACGGGGCGAAGAGCTAACTACTGTTCCACATCGACGTCATTCCTGCCGAGGATCCTGAAAAAAAATCCTGATCGTTTTACCTTAGGCGATATATGTTTCGCCTTTTGACTTTAGATAAATTGTTTGTTTTGTGATGGAAGGGAACTTGAACTGAAGGTCTAGAAGACAATTGATTACATACATGATATAATTTGCATAATCATCTTGGCATATATATATTATTAGCATGATCCCAACAATGAGTTGAGAAATTGCACTTGTGTGTAGTTGGTCACTTATGGATATATATTATTAATCGGAAGGAAGGTGGGTATTATACCAGAAATATAGTTTATGTATCCACGTCACTTAAGTGATAGCTTAGATTGGGAGCAATAGCTTAAACCTATTTGTGTGACTTATGCAGTGATGCATATACCAAGTAAGCATCCAACAGGACAAAGTTTCGCACTATGGACACGAGCCATGAGTCTTTAATTGAGTATGCTTCCCTTGACTATTACATTAGCAATCACTGGAAACTGCATGAAAACGCTTGTGACTACTGTGTTAGTGATTGTCAAAATATACAATCACTTCATGCCTGTTACATTATCGTATTGATAAGGCAGACGCTATCTTGCATCTGAGTCATGACTGACTATAGACGACACAAAAACATATAACAAATCAATAAATATCGTGTAACATTGCTTTAATAAAAATGTTATTGCACTTTTGAAATTGAAAATGCACCTCGTTAATATGTAAGGATGAAAAGTCATTGGCCTGACGCGACCACACCACGCCTATTGATTGTACAACTAAGAGTCCCCGGCCTTAGATGCCCAAGCCGAGTGACGACCTTAGATTAAGCTCACAGCGCCGTAATGCGAGGACCAAATTTCTGTCTCTAGTGGGCACTTCCATGGGTGCACCACAGCCCAGATAGTCCCTAATGCCAAACACTGCACAAAGGATTTACATAGGGATTGAGTTATTAGTTGATGTTTTATTACCCGAGCGGCGCGAGCACCATGCGATTTATATTCATCACCTTACTATCAAAAATTACATTCGATCTCTGTCCCGACCCGTCCGACCCGTCCCGACCCGGCCGACCCGGCACCCCCCCCGATGCGTGGTGGTGTCACGGCCAGACAGCCGCTCTTCGGGAGGTAATAACTTAGCGACCACTGCCCCGATTGAGATTGGGTTTTCTGTTCCGACTGGCAGCAGACTGTTCCCAGTACTGATGCGCACTATTGAGTCTCCTCGGAGGTGTTATCTGACACACAGACACGGCCAGGCGTGTAACCCACACCACCTGACGGCGGTGTGGGGTTCAGCACGGGGACGGGGACGGGAACGGGGACGAGGACCCCAGGACGGGGACGGGACGGGGACGGGGACGGGGACGGGGACGGGGACGGGGACGGGGAACGGGTACGGGGACGGGGACGGGACGGGGACGGGGACGGGGACGGGGACGGGAATAACACTTAATCCTTTTGCGAGAGCAAATGGCATGCTATGATGTTTCTATTGAGGGCAGAATATCGTTGCAGCCAGGAGCCTGTCTCTAATAGGGTTAAAAGGACAAATTTCGTGACGTTTCACATACGTCATAAGTAGGTAGGGGAGAGTGCCCAAACTGCGCCAGGTTTCCTAAATCCGCCCATGTCAATATATCGAAAAATATATGCCCTATATGATTTGTGTATGCATATTATTAATCCCCATCACTAACTCATTATATTCCAGTCAGCTGTCGCCAAGCAAAGGTCAGTTGTCGCTGTCAGGAAGTCATTTTTCGAAATGTTGTGTTTTCTTATCTGGAACATGCATGTTACTGTCACTGCTATTTTATGGTAAGTAGAAGAAGCTGAAAGTGGTTTGAATTAGGAGTAGCAATTCATTTGTATTTCTTTTGAGCAAAAGCAGATTTTAAAACTTAAACATGTCGCCGTATTTGCTGTTCCGACTTGCAGGGCAATTCGAATTCGCGCCCATACATATTGCGCCCAGGGCACATAACACTTGCGTCCATTGGCGCATTTAAGGCACCCGTGGTATTTGACAGTGAATAACTATGGTATTCGACCCTTGAGACTTAAAGCAACTTTTTTCGCACATAAATCATGGTACGAGGAAACTTCGTCCAAACATAACTTACCACACACAATGTGAAACTGAACGGTTTCATTTCGTATATTTGCAAAGTCGAACAACAATGTAAAATAGCATTTGAAAGGTAGGCCACCTAAATGCGCCCGGTCATGGTGCAATTAGGGCACGCTGTGCCTATATGCGCCTTTTGTAAGGGTCTGCGAAAAATCCTACAGCTACCATAAAAGTGATCCGATTGTTAAATGATAAGTTTAATTTGCTAGAAAAATGTCCAGATCGCGTACTGAAGCTGCATTTATATTAATACGACGTGTATGCTATTGCTAAGCACAGGACGTGTTTTCGCTTAAGGGGGCGCAATATGGGCACTCTCCCCTACACTCCACTGTGAATTCCACCGCACTTCGTTTTTGCTATATGAACCGTCTGCCACCGAAAGGTATCGACTAAGTCAATTTTGAAATGATTGTCAATTTTCTTTGTCAGTTTTCATTAGATTCCAAACGTAAATTAATGCTGACACTCGTCTTGAAAAGGCAAATTATTTGATAGGTGGCTCGTTCCGGTATAGTCGAAGTATTATCCGCAATAAAAGCGCATGCACTATTTAATAATATCAGGGCATATATTCTGGTGTGGTAAAAGTGGTAAGTTATTGTCTTTGTCAAATGGTGAACCGATTTTCAATTACAAATTACCAATAGCCGTTTTCACGATGGATTATTTTGCGCGTAATGTTTTAAAACATTTTAAGATGTTTTAAAATGTTGTAATATGCAAGTTTTAGTATCCGATATATTTCAAGAAAAATAACTTACTGATTTAGGCGATATTGTCATTATTCAAGAGATAGAAGTCCTGTTTACATAGCACTAAAGAAATTCAACTAGATTTCAAATAAATTTCCTGTAATGCGACTTTTTTGTAGAATTTCCCTAGATTTGTAGAATTTCCCTATGTTTTAAGAGGGATGCATATCCAGGGACGACAAATGCAATCCATGTTAAAATCTACTTTCTTTTGAGCTCATACGCCCTCGTCCATAGGGCGTATGCATGGTTTCATTTTTTCAAACATTTCCCTTATAACTTATAATTCAATTATCGTTCCAGAATAAAAATGTACTTCAGTTTTACAAGCATACACAAACATTTTTCATTTTTCACTGTTAAATAATTTTACCTATCAATACCTAGGTAAGATGGAAAGATAATTAAACGATATTAATATGCATGTTGGAAATTATTTTCACCTACAACTGCTGTTAATTGCGACGCGTTGTTTTTGAGTATTAGATCAGTGGGGGACACTCTAGCGGAAAGTATCAAGATCTTGACACCTCCTGGGTTATCTAAGATCTTGAAACTCCAATGTGGCGGAGCCTGCCATAGGGCTTAATGCTTTAGGTATCAAGAACTTGATTCCCATTTGGGGCAATTTTTACACAAAACACTTAATTGCAGTAGAAAGCTTTTTAGGTGCAGCAACTTGGAAGCGGACTAGATGTTAAAATTGCACAGTCTCTCATAATTTAGCCACCTAGGACACGAATTGGACCCTTTTTTGGCTTAAACCACTTTGCACAACTAGTCTTTAAAACCTTAAGGTTCTTAAATTAATGTTGCAAAGTGAGATTTAGCAAAAGGGTTCCAACTTCGTGTCCTAGATGGCCTAAATTGTGAAAGACCTGTGAATTTACATCTAGTTTCCAGCTTCAAAGTTGCTGCACCTTTTTAAAGCTTGTCTACTGCAATTCAGTGTTTTTTGTAAAATAATTGTCTCCAACAATAGGTTCAAGTTCTTGATACCTAACATTTAAGCCTATGGCAGGCTCCGCCCCACCAATTGATTCAAGATCTGGTGACACCTATTGGGCAGGCTCCCGCCCACATTGGACTCAAGATCTTGATACCTCAGGACCCCGGTGTCAAGATCTTCTCTACTTTCCCTTAGAGTGTACCCAACTGAGATACGATCATTTTTACAATATTACACTCGTGTGTCAAAGCACAATTGCTGTGGTGAATTTCATTTTAGTCCTTACTATGGGTTGAGAACAGACAGTAAGATGGAAGATAACACATGATCATTAATATGTATTTGGAAATTGTTTTGGCCTTACTTACCCAACGATGACCAGAAAATTGTCAATTCCATCTAGTCCCGATCACTCTGCTTACTCCATAAAAACAGGGTAGTTCAGCCCAAAATTTACACTAGCGCACATTCTACGAGGCCCCACAAGTCTGAGATTTCAAGTTGTCTGTGAGTTTTACCCAGACGATGACAGAAAATGTAATTCATTAGTCATTTACTCTGTTACTCATAAAAGTAGTTCTAGCCAAAATTACACTTGCTACTGCCTTGTCAAGTTGGTTGTTTTACATGTGGATTAGCATAACAAAGTCCATTCTCTGCGGAATTCCTTGTTTTATTGACCTTTTGCATGGTTGGCCATCCATTAAGTCCCCGACGCGTTGTTTTGATATGTAAGTATAGATCATTTTTACAGTATTTATCTTGCTTTTCAAGCACAATTTTGCGTTGAATCTCATTTTTTCTCTTCCAGTCCTTACTATTGGTTGGAGACAGACAGGTAGATGGAAATAACACATGATTTACAGCCCACCAACATCTGATATTTGGAACGTGTCTGGAGTTTGACCGACGATGGACCAGACAAATGTAATTCCATTAGTCGATACTCTGTTACTCATAAAAGCTAAGTTCTAGCCAAAAATTTACACAGTCCCAACATTCTACGACCCCACAAGTCTGAGATTCAATGTGTCTGAGTTTTTACCAACGATGACCAGAAAATGTAATTCATTAGTCAATACTTCTGCTACTCATACAAGTAGTTCAGCCCCAAAATTTACACTGCTACTGGCTTTCAAGTGGTGTTTTACATGTGGATAGCATACAAAGTCACTTCTTGGAATCACTTTGGTTTTATTGACCTTTTGCCTGGGCCATTCCATAGTCGCGACGCGGTGTTTTGATATTAGATAGATCATTTTATACAGTATTTACCTGCTTTTCAAGCACAATTTTTGCTGTTGAATTTCAGTTATTTAGTCCTTACTATTGGGTTGAGAACAGACAGGTAGATTGGATAACAATGATATTAAGCCCACAAATCTGATATTTGGAACGTGTCTGGGATTGCACCCAGACGATGACCAGAAAATGTAATTCCATTAGTCGATAACTCTGTTACTCATAAAAGTAGTTCTAGCCCCACACAATTTACACTAGCAACATTCTACGAAACCCCACAAGTCTGAGATTTCACGTGTCTGTTGAGGTTTTTAACTCAGACGATGACCAGAAATGTTAACTTTCATTAGTCAATACTCTGCTACTCATAAAAGTAGTTCTAGCCCAAAATTTACACTGCTACTGCTTTCAAGTGGTGTTTTACATGTGGATAGTATACAAAGTCCATTCTTGGGAATCACTTTGTTTTTATTGACCTTTTGCACTTGGCCATTCCATTAGTCGCGACACGTTGATTTTTTATATTAGATATATCATTTTTACAGTATTTAACTGCTTTTCAACTCACCTGTTTCAAACTCACCTGATCAAGCACAATTTGCTGTGAATTTCATTTTTTAGTCCTTTCTATTGGGTTGAGACAGAAAAGGTAGATGGAAAGATAACACATGATATTAATATGTTATTGGAAATTGTTTGGCCTACAGCCTGCTTAGTTAAATACTGATTGAATCTGCCAATCCCAAGCCCGTATTGTACTGAGAGACTTGTGACTTGGATTGCAAAGGTAAGAAACAATGTATGTTGCATTGTATTTTTGTATGGCAATTTGAACTTACAAGTGCTATGGGTACGTATAAAAATCGTTTTTAGGGTACTGCTTCGATTTTGAAACCAAGTTAATGCGATCAGCATTAATGGCCTCTAGTTAATAAACAGTAAAAAAAAAACCACAGAGCAGATACGCATTGGCCTTGTCATAGGAATCTGCCACATTGCTGTACTAAGAATTTGAAATTATACGAATGCGCCGCAGGAATTACTAGACAAAGCCGATTTTGTGCGCGATTTTGCCTACAGCTTTCCGCGAATTGATGCACTATGCAACGTTGGCCCAAATTGGGCCGAACGTTGCATAGGGTTTCGCTTTCGTAGGTCTAGTAACCCCTGCGCATCTTCTGCATATGGTTGGCACATCGCAAATGGTATTTTGCAAAGTGCTACCATACTCAGCCTTCGGCAGACATATTTCTGGGGTATATACGGGGAAACGAAACACGAAAAACAAAAGCATATTGGTACACTCAAAAAAGTAGATGTATTAAGAAAAGTTTCTTTCAATCGGGGACTGTTTCTTTTTGGCGTGTTGATTAGGAAAATTGTAGGCAGTAAAATATGGAATGTTTTTTTCTGCATAATATCCCGTTTGGGAACAGGCTTTTGGCACTTCTTAAGGCAAGCCTTTTTGTTGAATAGAGAAGTTTCTCGATAAAAAGCTGAAAAGTCGCGTTACAGGAAGTTCTTTGAAATTTACTTGAATTTTTTAGTGCTATGTAAACAGGCCTAGTGACAGAGACAGAGACAGAGACAGAGACATAGACAGAGACAGAGACAGAGACAGAGACAGAGACAGAGGACAGAGACAGAGACAGAGACAGAGACAGAGACAGAGACAGAGACAGAGACAGAGACAGAGACAAACATTTAAAAAATCTTACACAAACACTAGAGACCACAATAAGCATATCCAAATAGCGGAGTGCACCGTTCCGTTCAACTTTGATTTCGAGCTCATTATGAATGTGGTCGTGCAGTCGGCTAACCTCCGAGTGTCGTCACCTCAGAGGAACGCTGTCTGGAGCTCCGACACCGCCGGCTCTGATGACTCGGCGATTTTCGGCGACGGCGTCCAGCGATTGGCCGCCCGATTTCGCCCGAGGCTAGAGATGGCGTCACGCGGGAGTTGGGTACACACCCAGTCACAGCTCTGCCTCTGCTGGTGGTGGTCGGGAGTGGTCGGGAGTGCGGTGCTGCTGGTCATGAGACGGTGACCAATGACCATGTCCTGAGCTTACTACTGTGCCGGGTGATGCGGTGTACTCGTCAACAAACTGCGAGCGGAAGTCACACTCAGCAGTGATGTTCTTCAAGAACCATGCCGTACCAGCGCTGTTGTGAGAGCGCACCGCTGCAAGCATCGAATTAGTGACGCAGTGAATCGGTTATTCGTGATTGGTGACTCAAACGAGCATGCTGGCGCGCTGGTACAGATAACAAATGAACTACACGGACGGCCGTTCGAACATTTATCATGCGTAAACATGTGTGCACAGCCACGAGAATGCACGGCTTTGCCCATGAAAGTGCAGTCTCAGCGTGACTTGGACCACGACTAAGGACACTGACTGAGGCCAATGACTGGGAGCACAAAGTAACGGCCGATTTGGACCTCGCGGTGAATCAGCCTGCCCTGGAATGTCAGCGCAGACCTCTCGGGACGCGTGGGCTGTACGTGCAGCAATGCTCACGTTATGCACAGTCACGGCGATGTCCAGTCCGAGCGCTTCCCTGGCCACTCCAGTACCAGTCACCATGACGGAGATCTTCTCGCCCGGGAACGAAAATATCTTGGAGCGCAGTGTCACTGTGTGTGACGACACTTTCTGTCGTGGTCGCTCGGAGGAAGATCGATGGGCTTTGAATGACACCCGCACCCACAGCTGCCACTGTGACGAGGCCTGCGGCACGTTCGGAGACTGCTGTCGAGATTCACCTGGCGTCGATAGCTGTCCAAGAGAGGATATCTCATGTCTGAAGCTGAAGAGCTACCTAGGGGTGTACGCCGTGTCTCGTTGTCCGGATGAGTGGCCTCGAGATGAAACTCGACGACGATGCGAGGTGGAGGACACCCTGGCGAAGGATCCTCTCTTGGGTCTTCCAGTGACGAGTCGATACACGAGAATGACGTACCGTAACGCCGCGTGCGCGCAGTGCCACGCTGATACGAGAAACACCGTGCTGTGGCTGGTGAGGGTCGAATGTCCCGGGGTGCGACAAGGTCAAGATCAAGGTCAAGGTCAAGGTCGGCAGGGACATGACATGGAGGCGACGCTCAGAAGGAGCGACGTCGCTGGATGGGGACTTACGCTAGATGAAGACGGTGAGGAGAGGTTCCACTCCTGCAGCGTCGCCCTGGACATGCCGCAGAAGCTGCAGGACGTCGTGCGGACCTGTCTGCCGGCGGTGTCGGACTGTGGGGGCAACGGAACCGACCCCGAGGCCGCTGCACTCTGCGGGATGTATACTGCTTTCGCCTACGACTCGGGAAGGTCGAGGGTAAACGCACAACAGGAGCGTCATGTCTACAGAAACCCGCACTGTGCTGTCTGCAACGGCGTCGCGCCTGAAAACATCACCTGCGACTGGAGTTGGAGGGTCGGTTCAGAGACAACTCACCCGGTGTCGCTATCGATTGCAATCAATATAACAAACAGAAAAGGCGTCCATGATGGCGACTCCGTGGAAGTTTGTCCTGGTACTCGTCTCTGGGATCCCTTCTTTCACAAGTGTCGGGATCTGTTTGGCAACGCTGATCAGTCCATGGTAGAAGATGTTTGCATTCCAGACACTGCTCCAATCAATTGGAAGCTTCCCTTTGCAAACAATAGTGATACAAATGACGTAAAGGAAGATCCCCGCGTCTTCCCATGCACCAAGTACGTCATCTTTGCCGACGAGTTTGAGAGAATGGACGATGGTGGTGTTTATGTGATCATCTATGACCACCACTACAGTCCTGATCAGTACGAACACATCGGGAGCAGCATCTCGGTTTGCTCCGAAATGGATGGGCTCGGCAACTTCGGCGACGTCCTCTCAATCATCTCGATGGTTTTTGTCTCAGCGTCCATCGTTTGCTTGTGCTGC
>VOPJ01006365.1:0-21487 GCA_014673585.1 Semibalanus balanoides
GGGCAGGGCACAGGGCAGGACAAGGTTAGGTCAGGATAGGTAGGGCAAGGCGGTGTATGGACACTGACACTTCGGTTTCTCACTTTGATCATTGCTTTTTAGCTTTATCCATCAAGGGCACATTTCACCTCCGGGACGCAGTGATCCAAAATCGGAAAGGCTGCGTCGACGATGGGGGCTGTCGTCCCGAATCGGGACGCAGTCAATACTTAAAATATGCCCTGGGATATCCTAGTACGCTGGTTCAGAGTTCCTGCAAATTTTAGCAGTCGTAGCCAGGGGCGTAGAAACTCATTTGAAGTGGGGGGGGCAGGGAATAGCAAGACGGAGGGGGGGCTAAAATGCATTTTGAAGTCGATTCTTTCCATGCACCGTCCATAGGCATAATGTTAAAATCAGAAAATGTTGGGGGCAGCTGTCCCCCTGCCCCCGGCTCCTACGCCTATGGTCGTAGCATTCCATCTTATAAGACTTTCATCTGAAAAATCTTATAAGATCCTTGAAGCACTTCGCAGACAGTCCTCCAAGATTTTGAAATCATGCAACAGTAGTCTTGCAAGACTTGAAAATTTTGCAGGACTGTCTGCGAAATTCTGCAAGATCTTACAAGATTTCGCAGATTCTCACAAGATCTTACAGGATTTTTTTTTTCTCTCACGCTAGGCCCCCACCCGTTTCCGCTGCCTATGCTCGAGAAGAGCGTTGGCTGGGCTTGAAATTTGGATCCCAAAAAATCGAAATAAAACGCTCAAAACTTTCATTTCTATTAATGTAACTTTTATATATTTCCCTTGAAAAAGTTTAGAAAAAACTTGGGCTTGAAAAGCAAGGTTTAAAAAAAGTAACCCTTGGGCTAGTAGGAGAAGTCACGCCCATCGCTACCGATATTATTTTGAGCCACCCGGTTTATATTGCCTTGGTATGTTCATGTTTGTTGTACAGCGGCCTGGGGTCATTCAGAATTGGAATCGAACGTTTTTGCACGTATTTTTGCATATTTATATTGCATCACGGAAGGTACCGGTTTTAAACATCTAGGTATTTAACTGGTAAGTTGTCGAATACAATGTCATATGTTTTGGTATAGTTTTTGAAAAAGGGTTAAAGCCGATGCCTATTACTATACTATACT
Source organism: Semibalanus balanoides (assembly GCA_014673585.1). Lineage (NCBI taxonomy): Eukaryota > Metazoa > Arthropoda > Thecostraca > Balanomorpha > Balanidae > Semibalanus > Semibalanus balanoides. The sequence continues at coordinate 1,133 of VOPJ01006365.1, forward strand.
GATACTAATAAAATGCTTATACTATTAACGTCGAGAAAGGATAAAGGCAATGATGGCCTGTGGCTTTCCGCTCTGCTTTTAGGTTTCTCCTCTTGTCGATACATCTTGTCCTTCCAGTGGTTGTCCTGTTTGTTCTTGAATGTGTTTGTTGTCTGTTGAGGGCGCGGTGACAACTTTCCCGGGTAGGCCATTCCATTGGTTGATGGCGTGGACCCAGAAGAAATTCTGTCTGTGAACCCCATTTGCTGCCAGTTTGGAGAGTTTCAGAGTGTGACCTCTTGTGCCTTGATCTGCTGGAACCAGGGCGAAGCAGACGTCCCAGCCTTTGTTTTATAGTTAATCCCTATAATATTCACACCATTCAATACAGAATTCACATTTAATAATACTAATGTGTCGGCCAAAACATTTTGCAACTATAACTAATTTTAAAAACTTCAATAAATGAATATCTCACTGCTTCCTTCAATTGCCCGTCACCAACTTTGGGTTACTCAACAGCTGATTGTCCTTAGAGCTGCGGTATAATCGCAACCCAAGTCCTGCATCCACAGGCGTAAACACTGACAAGTAAATGTTAAAAGGCCCAATAGGCCGGTAAGTTCGTAAAAAAAGTTGTTCCTCAATTTATAGGAAAACAGCTGAGAACTTAGCTATCTGAGCTACATCATGTGAATGAATATTTGCTTTATTTTTTGAAGAAAAAAAAGGTACACTTATTGTAAGAATTAAGAGAATTTAAGCAAAGAATAAGACACGTTACGCTCCTGGTGCACTTGTAACACAACATTTCTTTTCATAGCGTTTGAGTTTTCAGCCATTACTACGTCTTGTCTTCAAATGACATATTACGTATCAGTGTTGATTTGTACATACTATAGTTGTTTTTGTGATGTATTTTTATTTAACCCACACCCCACTGGGGGCGGGGTGCAGTGTTGGAAAAGTCTACATTTGTTGGTTTTAGACCACCAACAAATGTTGTACTCACAAGTTTATGACTGGTAAAAATATATTTTTTTGTACTCCTCATGAATATTTATTTAATATTTCTAATAAATATTTATAATTAATTGACATGTATACATGACTTATGAATACATTCAAATTTATAGAAACATTCATCATTAAATAAATCAGTAATTTTCCTTGTTTTGGGGCTACCATCAAGCTATTTTTTGTACTCAATTTCATATGGCAAAGAAGAATGTTACTCCTACTGCCTACACCAACACAAAAAAAAAAAAAAATTCCCACCCGGGGGGGGGGTGTTTTAACACCCTCTCCTGTTTTTTCAAGATAACGAAGAAAACGGCGGCACGTAGCGTCGCAAATTTGGCATAACTAATCAATGATTTTTCCGCACATTTTGCGAAATCAAGTTTCGTATCGGTTAGCTCAGGTCACTCAGGTCACCAGGTCACGGTCAAAGCTGACCCACTTACCCAAACAGTTTGCGGTCGTGCCATTGACCACAGTTTCTAACGGATCGATATAAACCTTTATTAGGATTACATGAAGTCATCAGCAAATCTACAAAATGTGATCTCTGATTTTGAATATCGGTGACCTTGAGGTCGGGTCAATTTTGTGACCTCCCATTATAAGTCAAATGGAGATATATCAAATGCTTGGTGCTTTTTCGACGAACATCAGTCCATTTCCTTCTGGACAATGTTATAATAGGATATTATGTATGATTCCACAGGGCAGGTTTTGCTCAGGGACCCTTACGGGGTCATCTGAGGTCAATCCCGAGGTCACAACACCTTTTCGTCCAATAACTTAAACATAATGAAGATAGAGAAGTGTAACTTTCACCAATGTGTTTGTCTCATCAAGACACATCTCCTGATATGCAGCATGACCTACTTGGGTCACCATTTGACCTTGACCTGAGGTCATTTTTTTAAGTTGACCTTACATGATCAAATTTGACATATTTCAAGACGCCTTGACGAGACAAACACGATAGCGTAAACAGTATTGCATTATCTTTGTTAGGTAAAAAGTTTTCGCGATTTTTTTTTGGCCAAAATTAGCATTTTGTACTTTAATGACTTCTAGAGCCTTAACTATTGACCTGAGGGCAATTTTTGAGGACATACACGCGATTTAAATTGCTAGCGATAGTTTGTTTAACGTTTGTTTCTAGATAGCATAGTTTCCGAGATATTTGGGGGTTTCTGGAGCGATGTCTCTAAAATTTAGCAAATTTAAACCTTCGATGACACCCCCCCCCCCCCGCCCCCCCCCCCCCCCCCCCCCCCCGGCCCCCCCCCCCGCCCCGCCCCCACCCCCCCCCCCCCCCCCCCCCCCTCTGGTGACATGAGTTTTGACGTGAGCGAAAAAAGTCCGAAATAGTTTACGAAATGATGTTGTGATAACCTAAAGACCCTGAAAATCGATCTATGTCAGATAAACTAATTTCCAAGACCACAACTTGACGCCATCAAATAAGTTTATTTTTTATAAATTTATTAATTACGCGGGTCCTCGAACGACTATAGGGTTATTTTTGGACTTGGCCGATTTTTTGTCTTTACTCTTTCACTTGACCTGGAGGGGGCTAGGGAGAAGCTAGAGAAAGAGGAAAATTCAGACTATTAAGACCATATGATGTACTCAACTTTGCCGAAACTGGCTCATCATAATTAGTTATTACATATACAAATACTTTCCTAACTGTTTTTCATCCACATGTTAATGATAGCATTAGTCAGGCGTGGATCTATTATAGGGGCTCTTAAGCGGGGGGGGGGTACCCCCACAGCTCTCCCCGGCCGGGGCGGTAACCCTGAGACCTCCCTGGAGCCGTGACGGTTCTGCCGATGTTACTGGCGCCGTCCCGGCTTGGCCAGACGGGCCGCACGAATAAGTACCGTGTACGTATTGGTTTTGTAGTGCAATGTCTATCGTGTACTGTGTATAAATAAACGTGAAAAAGTATGGCCTGACAACATTATCGGTATTCGCCAGAGAGGCTTTCGCTACTAGAAGCATTGCCCTATACCCGTATATTACAACGCTAGCATACATCGTTAGCGCTGGCCAATAGAAAACAGCTCTTGCGCGCTGATACAGCTGCCGAACAGAGCCTCGATAATTATTGTACATGGTTCGTATGGCTTGTATTGTCATGGGAGTGCCATTCTAGGTAACATCGTCTTTACTCTGCTTATGGTGTCGATCGTTTGTGGATATCGAAACGAAACAATATGCAAAATTTAATTTTGACACAAATTCAACTAACGGGGCTCCATACGTCAATTTTATCGTATCAAATTATAAAACCGCCATTCTACATAGATAACATATTCTTTTCTCTTTTTATAGTGTCGAACGTTTATTACCGTAATAAAACATATTTGACATCCCAAAAGAGTAGGCACACTTCCTTTAACCCGCGCCGGGCCGGGGGGGGGTGTTTAGACAACCCCCCTCAGGGTTTTCCTGGATATCGGGAAAACGGCGGGCGCGTAGCGCCGCCAAATTTTCAGTACCTGTTTCGATCATCTTTTTGTACAGCTTTCAAAAAAAAAAGTTTTGCAATTAGGTTCATGTCGGTCAGTCACCAGGCTAGGTCAAGGTGACCCCATCTCCGAAAAAGTTTGCGGGTTCCACCCAAAGCCACAGTTTTTAGCGGGAATAGGTTTGCGCGTACTTACAGGTTTCATTAAGAGCATCGACTTATCTAAAAGTTTGTATATCTCGGATTTTTCGATATCGGTGACCTAAGGTCAGGTCAATTTCTCTGACCTCCCCATTATAAGTGAATGGGAAAAATAAACAGAGCTTCATTTCTGAAAGTATGCATTGGATTTCAGTGCTGATTATTTCAGAAATCATGTTTTTTTTAGCTCATTCTGAAGACCTAGGTCGATTGTTTTCTAAAGATCTCTACAAGGTCATCTGAGGTCATCTGAGTGTCATCCAGCATGATTTGCTAATAACTTCTGATAGAATGAAGATAGAGACGAGCAGACGACACCACTGTATTTGTATCGTCTGTCCGCGACGCGCCCCATATGCAACATTAACTTTCTGGGTCACCAAATGACCTTGACCTGATGTCAAATTTTGAGGTTGACCTTACGAGATCATCATGTTTATTTTTCCAAGCGTCTTGACGATAGAAAAATGATAGTGTTAAAATAATTTATGTGTCATTTTTAGATAAATGCTATCAAGGAAAACCATATTTCTACCAAAAAACTGCATTTTTGACATTTGATGACCCTCTGGAGCCTAAACTATTTGATCTGAGGCAAATTTTATCGTAGGACATAGTGTCGCGATTGAAAATTTCAAAATATCTATCTTAATGCTTCTTTACTTGTTTACTCCTAGCTATCATAGTTTCCGAGATATTTGGGGATATTCTGGAGCTATGTCCTAAAATTCTGGAAAATTTGAGAAATTTTGACCTTTGATGACCTCTCGGGTGACTCTAATATTGACCTGAGAAAATTTCCAACCGAAAATAGTTTTTCCCAAATTCCTTTTTGACGGCTTCTCGAACGGTTGTTTTTGGTATGTCTAGGTCCCCATAGGAGCCGAGTTAGAAGCGGGGGGTGTCGAAACACCCCCCCCCGCCCGAGGAAAGTGGCGCCGAGCACCGCCCGGGCGGGTTAATGACATCATTCCGAATACTCTACCGAGTTAGGTGCTATTAAAAAAGAGTCAGCCACCTTTGTCAAAGTCAACCATTTTCTTCTTATTTTATGTCTCAGGAATTTTAAAAGATGTGCTTGCTTGGTGCTCTTAGACAAATATGGTCCAGATAATGTGCAGATCTAGTTGAATGAGTTACAATGCCTTGCCCATACTGCTGCCCATATTACCCATTATTGCTGCTTGCCCATTGTTAGTTGATATGGTTTTTCCTTTCTTGCAGGTGAATACGTAACAGCAACCATGACAGTCATGGAGTTCTTTGGGTGCGGTTTTCTGGCATTTGGGCCACCTTTGGCAATGTTCATCATCACCATTGCAAAGGATCCAATCAGAATCATCATTCTTATGTCCAGGTATGTCTCCACACAGGTTTCTTAGCCTTGCTTTGGATCGTTGCAAATACTTTTGCAATGCTTTTGGTGTTCGACTTCAATGCTCTTTCACATACTATTTTTATTTTATTTTTAACCTAAGTAGGCAGTTAAAAATCTGCTTCTGGTCATGTTGCAATGCTATGGTTATCGATCATATAGTCTAGTTTATGTTTGCATTACATGTTGCAGTTTCCGAGACACCAAATTTGGCACATATTGTCATGTATTACCTTCAGCTGATTGTCCATGGTCAAACTTCCTTGCAAAGTGTCAGGCATCTGGCCAGCATTGTCCCAGTAGAATATACCTGTGCTGCCACCTGTCCTTGTACACAGGTGGCAGCACAAGTCATCAGTGCTCGTCAGCACATAGCACATCAGTGGACTGAGTGTAACGGGTGTGTGCCAACTGTGTGAGACTGACCAGCACCTCTGTGCCAACCATGTGAGACTGACCAGCACCTCTGTGCCAGCTGTGTGAGACTGACCAGCACCTCTGTGTCTGTGGAGAGCTGACCAGCACCCTGTGCCAATGTGTGAACGTGACCAGCACCCCTGTGCCAGCTGTTTGAGAGTGACCAGCACCTCTGTTGCCAACTGTGTGAGGACTGACCGGCACCTCTGTGCCCAAAATGTGTGAGGGAGTGAAGCAGCCTTCTGTGCCAAGTGAAAGTGACCAGCACCTCTGTTACCAACTGTGTGAGTAGGACTGACCCACTCATGTGCCAACTGTGTGAAAGTGCCAGCCACCTCGTGATGCACAGCTGTTGAGAGTTGACCGCAACCCCTGTAGCCAACTGTGTGAGACTGACCAGCACCTCTGTGCCAAATGTGTGAGAGTGACCAGCACCCCTGTGCCAGCTGTGTGAGAGTGACCAGCACCTCTGTGCCAACTGTGTGAGACTGACCAGCACCTCTGCGCCAAATGTGTGAGACGTGACCAGCACCTCTGTTGCGCACTGTGTGAGACTGACCAGCACCTCTGTGCCAGCTGTGTGAGACTGACCAGCACCTCTGTGCTAACTGTGTGAAAGTGACCAGCACCTCTGTGCCAGCTGTGTGAGAGTGACCAGCACCTCTGTGCCAACTTGTGAGACTGAACCAGCACTCTGTGCCAAATGCGTGAGAGTGTCCAAGCACCTCTGTGCCAACCTGTGTGAGACCTGACGCAGCACCTCTGTGCCAAATGGTGTGAGAGTGACCAGCACCCTGTGCCAAGCTGTGTGAGAGTTGACCAGCACCTCTTGTGCCAACTGTGTGAGACTGACCGAGTCACCTCTGCCAAATGGTGTGAGAAGTGAACCAGGCACTCTGTGCCAACTGTGTGAGACTGACCAGCACCTCTGTGCCAGACTGTGTGAGACTGACCAGACTCTGTGCCAGCTGTTGAGACGGCCAGCACCTCTGTGCCAAATGTGTGAGAGTGAACCAAAGCACGCCCTGTGCCAGCTGTGTTGAGAGTTGACCAGCCCTCTGTGCCAATGTGTGAGACTGCCAGCAAGCCTCTGTGCCAAATTGTTGAGAGTGAACCAGCAACCTGGTGCCAATGGTGGTGAGCTGGACCAGCCACCTCTGTGCCAACTGTGTGAGACTGGACCAGCACCTCTGTGCCAGCTGTGTGAGACTGACCACACCTCTGTGGCCAGCTGTGTGAGACTGACAACAGCACCTCTGTGCCAACTGTGTGAGAGTGACCAGCACCACTGTACGCAGCTGTGTGAGACTGACCAGCACCTTCTGTACCAGCTGTGTGAGACTGGACCAGCACCAATGTGAGACTTGACGCAGCACCTCTGTGGCCAGCTGTGTGAGACTGACTCAGCACCTCTGTGCGCAGCTGTGTGGAGACTGACCAGGCACCTCTGTGCAACTGTGTGAGACTGACCAAGCACCTCTGTGCAACTGTGTGAGACTGACCAGCACCCTCTGTAACAACTGTGTGAGACTGTGACGCAGCACTCTGTACCAATGTGGAGACTGACCAGCACCTTTGGGGTGGCCAACTGTGTGAAGACTGACCAGCACCTCTGTGCCAGCTGTGTGAGAGGTGACGCACACTCTGTGCCAACTGTGGGTGAGCCTGACCCCAGCACCTCTGTGCCAGCTGTGTGAGACTGACCAGCACATCTGTAACCAGCTGTGTGAGACTTGACCAGGTCACTTGTGAGACTGACCAGCACCTCTGTGCGAGCTGTGTGAGACTGACCAGCACTCTGTGCCAACTGTGTGAGACTGACCAGCACCTCTGTGCCAACTGTGTGGAGACTGACCAGCAACCTCTGTGCAACGTGTGAGACTGACCAAGCACCTCTGTGCCAGCTGTGTGAGACTGGCCAGGCCCAGACCTCTGTACCAAGCTGGTGTGAGACTGACCAGCACCTCTGTTTGCCAGGCTGTGTGAGACTGGCCAGCACCTCTGTACAACTGTGTGAGACTGACCAGCACCTCTGTAGCCAGCTGTGGTAGACTCGAACAGCACCATGTGAGACTGACCAGACATGTGAGACTGACGCAAGCAACCTCTGTGCCAGCTGTGTGAGACTGTCGCAAGCACCTCTGTGCAACTGTAATGAGCTGAACCAGACCACCTCTGTGCCAACTGTGTGGACTGACCAGCACTCTGGTGCCAGCTGTGTGGAAGACTGGCAGCACCTCTGTACCAACTGTGTGAGACTGACCAGCACCTGCTTGTGCAACTGTGTGAAAGTGACCAAAAGCAACCTCTGTGCCAGCTGTTGTGAGACTGAACCAGACCTCTGTGCTAACTGGTGTGAAGACTGACAGCCCTCTGTACGCAGCTGTGTGAGACTGAGCCAGCAGCCATGTGAAGACTGACCACACCTCTGTGCCAGCTGTGTGAGACTGACGCAGCACCTTCTGTGCCACTGTGTGAGACTGGACGCCGCAACCTCTTGTGGCAACTGTGTGAGACCTGACCAGCAACCTTGTGCCAGCTGTGTGAGACTGGCCAAGGCCAGCACCTCTGTACGCAACTGTGTGGAGACAGACCAGCACCTCTGTGCCAGCTGTGTGAGACTGGCCAGCACTTCTGTAAACAACTGTGTGGAGATGTCAGCACCCTCTGTGCCGCTGTGTGGGAGAGTGACCAGGATCTCTGTGGCCAGCTGTGTGAGACTGAACCAGCACTCTCTGTGCCAACATTTGTGTACTGACCAGCACCATGGTGAGACTGGACCAGCACCTCTGGTGCCAGCTGTGTGAGACTGACCAACAGCACTCTGTGCCAGCTGTGTGAGACCTGACCAGCACCTCTGTGCCAGCTGTGTGAGACTGACCAGCACCCTCCCCTGTGGGCCAACTTTGTGTGAGAACTGACCAGTGCACCTCTTGTGCCAGCTGTGTGAGACTGACCAGCACCTCTGTGCCACTGTGGTGAGACTGACCAGCACTCTGTGCCGAGCTGTGTGAGACTGGCCAGCACCTCTGTACCAACTGTGTGAGACTGACCAGCACCTCTGTGCCAGCTGTGTGAGAGTGACCAGCATCTCTGTGCCAGCTGTGTGAGACTGACCAGCACCTCTGTGCCAACATTGTGAGACTGACCAGCACCATGTGAGACTGACCAGCACCTCTGTGCCAGCTGTGTGAGACTGACCAGCAACCTCTGTGCCAACCTGTGTGAGACTGACCAGCACCTCTGTGCCCAACTGTGTGGAGACTGAACGCAGCACCTCGTGCCAGCTGTGTGGAGACTGGCCAGGCCAGCACCTCTGTACCAACTGTGGTGAGACTGACCAGCAACTCTGTGCCAGCTGTGTGAGACTGGCCAGCACCTCTGTAAACCAACGTGTGTGGAGACTGACCAAAGCCAGCTCTCTTGCCCAGCTGTGTGGAGACTGACAGCACCTCTGTACGCAGCTGTGTGAGACTGACTGCGCGTCCTCGGTGTCAGATGACTGAGATTAACCAGCGTCCGTTATGTCTCCACCAGCGCCTTCTTCTGGCTGGTGTCACTGCTGTTCTCATCACTGCTTTGGTTCGCCGTGGTGCCGCTGCGGACAGAGCTGGCGTTCGGCATGGTGTTCTCCGTGCTACTCCAGGAGCTGTTCAGGTCTGTCCGCTGCCCCTGCTTCTGTCAGGCAAAGTTATGTATCCTGAAAACAGATCGATCAGTTGTATTCCCTTTGATGATCGGTGCCGTGGAGGAATAGTGCAAATTGGTAGTTTGCATTTACTCGGAAGCCCACCTGTTCATGGTGCAAATGGTGATAAACAACACGAATGTGTCTTGAGTTGCTCATACTTAAGAAACCACAAGTCACTCAAAAATGGTGATATTTTTTTAATTCGGTTTGGAAATTTCCCATTCGTGATTCTGTAATATATAGCCCGTTTTGTATTTCTTCGATTTTTTATATAATTTATTCATTTTTTTAGTAAAAATAATATCTTCATAGATCCGAGATAACCAATCTGTACCTCTTGCCATTTCACAAAACATGCTATTTGTTTGTATTGTTTGTTTGTTTGTTTGTTTGTTTGTAACGTTTGTATTGATTTTTGATCAAAATAAGGTCTTTTGTAGTTGTACGGCCTGTTAAAATGTATCTGATTTTGTCATCACGACGTTTCTAAATTCGCTATATCTTACACAAACTACGAGATTGCTTCATTTTTGCACAGTTGACATGAAATTAATGTAGAAGGTACCCACAGTTTCACGTTAATAACGCTAGTTGAAAGTTAGTCAGTGGGTGGGCGTGTTTTCGCCCCGCCCCTCAGTCAATGCCGGGTTAACTATCCGCTGCTGTGTGTTTTGCAGGCAGGTCAGTGTGCCCTTACCTGATGTGTCGTTACAGGTTCCTGCTGTACAAGCTGCTGCGTTTGGCTGAGAACGGACTGAAGAAGGTCACAGACAATGACCAGGTGGTGACCAATCCGCACATCATGGCTTACGGTCAGTAGCCTACTAGCCACTCTCGGCAATAACAGACGCATTCATGATAAGCATGTAATGTTGGTAGTCACAAAACATGCTATAACTTTGTCATAATTTTCAGCTACTCATGAATAACATATCGGGCACGATGGGATGGGATTTTGCGATTAAGTAACGTGCTACGTACAATATCACAGTTTGGCACTGTATGCTCTAATTGTATACGCTATTGTGTCCGCTTCAAGCCTCCATCGTTCTCCTAGGGCGTAAGGTGAGTCGAACCTGCCTGCGGGCCGGCTAACCGAACCATGGGTGGGTTGTTCACCGTGCTCTTTTCCTGTCTGCAGTGTGCGGCCTGGGATTTGGCATGATGTCGGGCGCCTTCTCGCTGGTGAACGTGCTGGCCGACTCTGTGGGCCCGGGCACGATGGGCCTCCGCGGCCACTCGTCCTTCTTCTTCCTGACGTCGGCCACGCTGACCCTCTGCTTCATCATGCTGCACACCTTCTGGGGTGTCATCTTCTTCAGCGCGCTGGACAGGGGCAGCTACCTGCAGCTGCTGTTCGTGATCATCTCCCACCTGTCGCTCTCCTCCCTGGTGAGTTCCGACAGTCGCTCTCCTCCCTGGTGAGTTCCGACAGTCGCTCTCCTCCCTGGTGAGTTCCGACAGTCACTCTCCTCCCTGGTGAGTTCCGACAGTCGCTTCACGGTCGAGCCGACAGTCGCCTCACGGTCGAGTGAGATCTGCTATGAAGTTGAGGGAAGTAATACAACATATGCTCTACGTGATAGTATGTATTACTTATTCATGCCGATTTGAATGTCATGATAGTTATGTTGATTGCCATCGTGGAATTCTGCTCATCTTAGAGAGTAAAGGTTGCAGGAATTTACGGACCACGAAAGAAGGGTTTACATGCTTGAACAGTCAGTATTTTAATTTAGTCTTATACAATTCTGTACAATTTTAATGCAATTTGTACAATTCTTAAAGGGATAGTGCCACCTTGCGGGCCGATATTGGGTTTTTGGTGTGTATCGGTAGATTAACCCGCGCGGCGTAGGGGTCTCTCGCCGAACGCGCGCGTAGGGGGGGGGTAAATATTCCCCCTCTTATCTCCGAACCATATAACCGCAGCGAGACGCGCAATGCGGCGAATGAAAGCTCTAATGAACGAATCGAATGCATACCCGAAACTTTTCAAGTTGGTCAACATCGTAGGTTCACGCGCCAGGTCATACGAAAATTCGAGTTAATTGAGTAATGGTCATACTTTCAAATTAAAATCCTTTGATTAAGACTGCACTGCAATAAAGCTCTCAAAGGTGTAATACATCTATTGCATTAAGTAAAAAGTGAAATTGCCCATGCAATGGTCAAGCTCACGGTAGGTATAAAGGTCATGTCACGAAGAGTCATAAAGCTGTGACACATGTTTTAGGGTTATTTCTGCACTAAGAACGATAGAATAGTCATTTTTAACAACTTGACCCCGTCAAGGTAGTATCATTCATCTAAGGTCAAAACTGAAAACTGACTAAATATAAACGAATGCGTTCTAGGTTAGTTTTTTCTCTATAAACAAAAAAAAGAATTTATATATCTGTATCAGGTGAAAAAAATCAAGAAACTGTTATTTTGAAAATGACGTCATTACTTACTTATGCTTGGAGAGCAATCAGTCACTGAAAAAATGAGGCTATTACTTTGAAAGTTTGGTCCCTGGGTTTCATTAACTTGGTTCTCATATATATATTCCGTTTTTTAGATACTTTGAAAATTTTCATTTTTTAGTGAAAATTTCTGAAAAAAATAGTTTTTTGATTTTTGGGGATAAAAACCCAAAATTGTGGGAATCTCGAAATTGCCATCTGTAGAGAATAAATTTCCTTTCTTTTTAACTGTTTTGCTTTTGCGATTTGCTTCAAAGCTATGTTTTTCCACGATGCATCAACATTTATCGTTATTCAACAAAAATGGGCATGACATGCACGTCATCATAGAGGTCATTATCTCCCAAAGGTTCTCCACCTTTTTCGATGATTTTTTTTAGGAAGATGTCAAATTGGATGCTGGATAACGGTTGAAATTTTGCGTCGTTTCTGTTACGTTCCAAGTTATTGCGGAAATACGGAAGGGGGGGTATATTTACCCCCCCCACGCGCGCGGGTTAAGCGTGTCCGATTTCAACCTGCAAGTCTGGTTCCCGAAACTGACCTCGTTAGATTCGAAACAACATTCAGCACCTCCATGGATTGAGCATCTCGATTCGTACCAATGGGAATCGCCTACGCACTATTTGAATCACGTTCTTTGCGGGCTAAAAAATTTCTTTATTGATTTGCAAACTCAACATCATGTGCTCGTCACCAACTTTATCAAATAATAGCCGTATGCCAGTTAATTATTTTGTCAAAATCTAGCCTCTTTAAATAAATAAACCTTAATAAAACAGCAAGAAATAGCAAGAATATTTGAGGCTCGACTTTGGGCTATAAAAGTTTAAATGCATTACCTCTAACACAGATAGACGTTTCAAGTAGCCGCGACGAATTCAGACTATCGGTTGGGCGCGGAGCCATAGGCTTAAACAAACCGGAGTGAACACTAGTGCAAGTATCTTAGTATAGTCACAATATCAAGCCTAAGTAGTGTGTGCCATCGGCCCAGCAACTGTACACATTATCTAAACGACAGATTAACCAAACGGATGGACGCATGCATTTTGCTTCCCTAATATTATAAAAAGCAGTGATATAAACGATACAGTTTAATATGCACACAAGCAATAATTAATGAAAAACATAGCCGGCCAGCTTTACGCACGACATCTATTGGCACAGTATCTAAGTATAGTAGTGTGCATCGCCATCGGGGCGGCGTCATCAATTGTAGTGCTGTGCACAATCGGGGCAAACGTATGGAGTGAGAAAGAAAAAGAAAATGATTGCCGATACCATTGCTTTAGGGCATGTTTGAGCAAGAGCATATTCCCAGCATTCATTTAAGCTGCTTTTTTAGAAAAATACATTTGACATTTCAAAAGAGTAGGCACACTCCCTTTAATGGGAGATAGTTCATATTCATGAGTGGAAACTTAGATTTAGTCATGCTGAAACATTAATCGTTATCACAACTACAATTTTATTGGAGATAAAACATATCCTAATCCATGGGTCTGTAATTAGTGCTTAATTGTGAAATACTAGCCTGTTTGCGTGCTTCTCACGTGTGTTGTGTATGTTCGGGCAGACGCTGCTGAACTCGAGCCAGCTGTACGCGGCCACCGTGGTGCCTGCCTGCTCTCGACGGCCTGTCGTTACGGCGCTGCTGCATCACTGGCGGCCTCCGGCCACCGCCTGCTGGCCTGTCTGAAGCCGCAGCCTACCCAGCTACAGGTGCCGGCTCCGCCCCTGCCCGGCCAGTAGTAGGAGTCTCTGCTGTCTCTGTTCTACCATCAGTAGGAGGCTGTACCGTACCGCCCCTGTCCGACTGGCAGTAGGAGGCTGTACCGTCCCTGTCCGACTGGCAGTAGGAGGCTGTACCACCCCTGTCCGACTGGCAGTAGGAGGCTGTACCGTCCCTGTCAGACTGGCAGTAGGGGGCTGTACCGCCCCTGTCCCGACTGGCATAGGGGGCTGTACCGTCCCCTGTCGACTGGCAGTAAGGGGCTTGTATCACCCTGTCCGACTGGCAGTAAGGGGGCTGTACCGTCCCCTGTCCGAGCTGCAGTAGGGCTGTATGCACCCCTCGTCCGACTGGCAGTAGGGGGCTGTTATCACCCCTGTCGACTGGGCAGTAGGGGGCTGTAACCGTCCCTGTCCCGACTTGGCAGTAGGGGCTGTACCGTCCCTGTCCGACTGGCAGTAGGGGGCTGTATCACCCCTGTCCGACCGGGGATAGGAGGATGTTCTGTCCGGCTGGGTATAGGAGGTTGTCCCGCCTCTGTTCGACCAGGAATAGGAGAATATCCGACCAGGAATAGGAGAATGTCCCGCCCCTGTTCGACCAGGAATAGTAGAATGTCCCGCCCCTGTCCGACCAGGAATAAGAGAATATCCCGCCCCTGTCCGACCGGCAGTAGGGGGCTGTCCCGCCCCTGTCCGACCGGCAAGAGTAAGTTACTCGCTAGCCTGTGAAGGGACGGAACATGATTGTCGCGTGTCGCCGCACGGGTTCGACCGAAACGGGACTAATGTACACAGGTTACTGACAGTCAAACGTTTTGGCTGTGGGCTTAGCAGTGGTGAAATATGATACTGTGGTGGCATGTGATTTTGTTGCTACTTACCTCTTTTGTGAATATATGTGAAGAATATGTAACCATGTGCACACAGGATGGTTTCTTATAATATCATTAACTTGTTTTCACCAAGACATATTTGTTTATTTTTTTGCTTTCGAAATACGGTAAAGGTGATAATAGTTCCTGTACAGATTCTGGAATATTCAATGACCATTGTGTTATATGGGAAAATGGCCATAGGAGTGAAGCTATTTTCACGACTTAAATTAATCAGATGTACTTGAAGTGGCCTGTGTTGTATGTCCTTGCTTAATCATGTTGCTAAGAATGTCGCTAGCTTGTTGTCAATGATCGTGCTTCTATTTTTGTGTATCGAATATTGTGGTAAGAAGGGCATTTAATTTATTTTAGGGCTAGCTGTTAAAAAGAATGCCAGTGCAAGGCGTAACGAGCTGCAGTTAGGAAGCCTGACCCATTTCAAACCATCACTATCGCCGGTAGTATCATATCAATCGCCGTCACATCATGCAACTCTCCATTCCCACTGCATCTGTTTTCGCTGGACACCGTTGATATGATATGCCGTACTCTGCCGATGATGTTATCCTCTGGCTGACGAGCACGCTCCGTGACGCTGTCGGCAGGTTCCTCTGTGTGACTCCGCCTCCGGCCGTGACGTCACTCTGACCTTCCCCGGCTGACCGCGGCCACCAGCAGCCGCTCCACTGCTGACCAGCGTCCTGTCCTGCCCGGTCGATTCCTCCTCCTCTTCCATGGCCGTTCCTCGCGATATAGGCATGGCTCCGAGGCAGGTAAAAGTATTGTGATCTGTGGTGTACTGTCGTCGGCTTCTGAATCTGGTGTGATCGCCGTGTTGTTTTTGCTGGCCTGCTTGTTTAATACATTCCATGCTCACCGGTGTTGCATTGATTGAAAGTGTCACAGATACTCGGTAGAATTAGGTAGGATACGATACGACGTTACGTACACACCGTTTATTTACCTTATAGTCGAGGGCGTCGCCAAATTTCCGAAATTAAAGGGGGGAACGATGGCATTTTTGCAGTGTATGTTTCACAGGCAACGTCCGTGGGCGTAATTTTTAAAACCCGATAATGTTTTGGGGATGGCTCCCGCCTGGGGGCTGGCCGTTCTCCCTGCTTTCGACGCCTATGCTTACGATAGTACGCCTCCATGGATAATAGGGCGGGCCCTTTTGACCGTTTGCCACACGGCAAAACCCATTAGCACACCAGAGTTTTAGGTGTCAAATTGCATCGCTGATTACGTTGGAAGCAAGAAAACACATTATTTTGATATCTTCGACCGGCTCATCGCGGCTGAAGTTTTCATTTTTCAAATCTTGCATGTTTAAGACTCGCTCACAGCCAAACTAGCCTGCTGCCAGCCAAAAAATGGTCACAAGTGCATAAAGTCGATCATTTTTTTTGTATATTTTAATGCTAATCCGAGCATTCTAGCTTCATTCCATTCATGCCGTGGCAGTCAGGAATACTTTTTTTTTGGAAATGAGCGCGTTTTGTAGATGGCGCCATCGCTCCGTTCATAGGTGGCGCTAGTGTAATCACTATGTTAAGCTATTGGCCAAATGGTCGAATCAGAAATAAGGGAGGCTGGTCTTCCAGGATGGTATCTTTCGCAGTTCTCACTTAGATACGCTGATCACTCATTGCAATATGTCGAGTCGTGGCGAAATAAATGCATAATCCAGAAAATAATCGTGTGACCACGTTTTAGTCTGACGTGTCCAAAAACAACCCACCCACACTAACACACGACCTGCCCTGTGAGTGCATTTTTCAAGCCGCTCGAGTAAAACGATTTCCCGTCGCTGCCCGCCCAGGTGGCAGCAGGTTTGACCTCCCGATCTGAAGCTGCTGTAACCAGCGGGCAATGCGTGGGCGGCGGGTGACGGCAGATGCGGTGGTGAGGCGAGTGCACAAGGCGTCTCAACATGGTGGTGGGCGATGGTAAATAGACGGCTCAGAACCGCTGCTCTGACTATAATATGTCGAGAGAGTCCCTAGCTCAGCCCTTGGCACCCCTGCCACTGTACGTGGTGCGGTGTAAAACGTGCCCAATGGAAAGCCCATGTGGTGCCAGTGCCAGGGTCGCCAGGGCTGAGCTAGGAACTTTCCTCCGACATATATATCAGAGCAGACGGTTCTGAGCCCGTATACCATCGCAACATGTGAGCGCCCGTGCACTCGCGCTTCACCACCGCACTGCCGTCACCCGCCGTCACGCATTTGGCGCAAACTGGTACAGCAAGCTCAGTCGGAATGCAAGCTGCTGCCACCTGGGCGGGCAGCGACGGGAATGTTTTACTGAGGGGCTGGAATGCACTCACAGGCAGCGTGTGAAGTGCGGGGTGGGTGTTTTTTGGACACGTCAGACTAAGTGGTCACACGATAATCCTTCAGGTTAATGCATTCATTTCGTCACGAAAATCGACCATTGCAAATGCAGTGATCAGCGTATCTAAGTGAGAATGCGAAAGATACCAATACGCTGGAAGACCAGCCTCCCTTATTTCTGATTCGACCTTTGGCAATAGCTTTAACATAGTGATTACACTAGCGCCACCTATTTTTTTTTTTTTTTTTGTCCCCACCCGTTTATAATAGGTAGGCAGGAGTGCCCATCCTTTCCATGTGACCCATTTAACTTTAAGTACCTTTTTTTTCCGGTAATAATTGAGACTAATCACGTTTGGGTCACATTCCACTCCCTGCTATGTATTTTTTTGTGTTTTTTAGAACCCACCACAATAATGTTTAGTAAGTATTGCCCTGTAACACATCAGACTGATAGCTTATGCTAGTAACGTTCGATTAGGATTACAAGGCTTTAGTCAAATATAGAGTATTATGGGGCAATTCATTCTATTTCACACTACACGCTAAGTTAAACAGCACATGACACAATCACAACCAATGCAAACACACACACACACACACCACACACACACACACACAAACACACACACACACACACACACACACCCACACATCAGTGTTAAATCACCACACACACACATCTCACACGCACACGCCATTCATCACAAACTTTTGCTTCGACTTATGCATGCATACTTTTTTCCCCGACCTTGACGACGAAACGTTGATATTCAATATAACTTAAATCGAGGCCTAAAAAAAAAAAAAAAAAAACGGAGGGGCGATGGCGGCCATCTACAACGCGCCTCATTTCGGCGCTCATTTCAAAAAAGTTATCCTGTGCCACGGAATGAATGGAATGAGCCTAGAATGCTCGATTGGCATTAAAATATACAAAAATGATCGAACTTTATGATTAATGACCATTTTTGGCTGGCAGCAGCTAGTTTGGTTGTGAGCGAGCTAAACATGGCAAATTTGAAAAATTTGAAAACTTTCAGTCGCGATGAGCGGTCAGAAGATATCAAAATAACGTGTTTTTCTTGTTTCCAACGTAATCAGCGTGCAATTTGACACCTAAAACTCTTGTGTGCTAAGGTGCCGTGTGCAAACGGTCAAAAAGGGCCCGCCCTAATGGATAAGTCGAGCGCTGTAGGAGTTATAGAGGGTCATCCGTCATGTTTGTCACTGAAGGCTTATTTATGCAATGTTGTTGGCAAATAATGTTAATAACGCAGGGGCGGAACTTTATGAAATCGCTCGGGGGGGGGGGGCCTAAATGTTAATCTTGATAGATTTTAAATCCGTTCTTACCATGCAACGCCATAGGCCTATGTAGGGCAATTTGAATCGTTGGGCGGGCGTGATGGCCCTCCCCAAGTTCCACCCCTGTAATAAAGTTCCACCCATGTATGTAATAATAACATTCTTGGATTGCTACACTTTTGCAATTTTCAAGTCTGCCAGCGTGCAAGTTGGTGTTGAAAGTTGACGCAAGGTTGGACTGGCGGGTGAATAACTGTCGATCTGATAGCAAAAGTAAAGGAATTATATGGTAGCACTAACGTCGACAAATATGGCTCAACTGCTGCATTCATTGTTTACGTTCCTTCCGCGTGTGCCAACTGCCATGTATCTCGTTACTGAAGAGTGAGGACACGGGTGATTTAGTATTAAAATACGACCAAAATGACATAAGCGAACAACTTTTCGTTTTGTTGCAAATAGTAGAAGAGGTAAGTTGAGTTATCATTACTTTCGTAACTAGTTAGATATGTTGATACTGGTCAAAGTTTGAGGTCTTGATCTTATTGTTGCTGGCACTAGGTCCATAACATTATTTGTTATGCATTAATAATTTGATCCATCCCAATATAAATGGTATGGGGAAAATAACTGATTTTATAATGGTCATTATTAATCTCTGGGTAATACTTTTTTGCACTCACATTTGACCATTCAGCATAACTGTTTGAACGTCAATTTCAACAATCATTCAACAAAACAGATTGGCTGCTGGCGCCTGAATTTGACATATGAGCAAAAATATTTGAACGCTAGTCACTAGACTACTCATTCAGCAGAACTGTTTAATAATTCAATATTATTTTTATTATGGTTGAAAAATGTAGCCATTTCGCTATTAAACAAGTACAGCTTTTGTGCGCTGGTGGAAATAGATGGGCGATCAAAATATCTGCTTGTTGGTCTGCATAACTTTCACTGCAATTTATTTCACCCAATGCGGATCTGTTTTGGAGATTATTGAAAGTTTTGCTCAATGACAAGTGGTTATGGAATGCCAACTAATAGTTATGACAAATAGTGAATGTTTATGGTGAAACAGCAAGAAGTGGTGCCCTCTATATGCAGAGTGTTTAAGATATTTTTGCCCTTTGGTCAAATGTGATAGCAAAAAAGTGTAGTAAAAAAGTAAAGTGTACTTTTCAGTTACAATACCTACTATTTCACATTTAGTAACGTGTATTATTTCCATGCCATGTTTTGACAAGTGTTAAGTAACAAATATGCGTGCTATAGCAAACCTAGCCTGTTTCCTGTGCTAACAGGCTAAATCAAAATTTTATAACATAGGCTGCTAAATTTGCAATCCATGTCAGGTTGCTAAATATGCAATCCATAACATAGGTTGCTAAATATGCAATCCATAACATAGGTTGCTAAATATGCAATCCAAGCATATTCATTTTATTAGCAGAATGTTCATGAAAACAGCAAGCTTTACATTTTGCACCCTACCATTGGCTCTGAGCTTGAATTCTGATTAATATATGCTTATCCAGAAAGTTTGTTTTTGTTTTTACTTATTTTGTCATAGTAAATATCATGTGAAGTGAAGAAGTGGTTTGAAGTTTTGAACATGCACACATGAAAAAAAAGTAATTTGGGTAAGGATTTATAACTGGCAAAACCTTAACTCCTGTGATATTGCAGTTTTGTGTGGGACATGTGGTTCTACTTTTGGATTACCTGCAACTGTAAGGGTGTTAGGAAACGGGATTTTATATTTCTAATTTTGATGAAGGTATGGTGGTGCAGGATGCAGATGTGCAGTGCACATGCAGCTGTAGGTGGCGCTGTTTCCAGTAAGATAGATGGCGTTGTTAGCTAATTTGGTGATTACCAGGAATTTCTGAGTTGACGATTTGTATCGCATAAATGAAGCGAAGGCATTTCTTCTAGCAAAACTGTATACTTTGTGGTTTTGCTGCAATCAATGTTAATGTAATAAACATTATAGTTTGGTGTTCTCAGGTAAAGGGACTGCCCTTTGTATGATGTCTATCGAAGTCCATGGTATTCCTCAATCCTCATGGCCCACATGCCCAGCTAATTACCTGACTGCATAGCTGATGTCAGATGCTTTATCTATGTCATTCTTATTTTCAGCTCAGGAAACTCCTTTATATTCGACTTCGAAGCCGCGATGTCCGACTGTGATGAACAGAAGACACCTGAGGCAGACTGCGTCGACAAAACATCGCCCAGCTCTGACATCAAAGCGGTAGAAGACTCGGTAGAGGAGGAGCCTACCTTGGCCACTGAAGACGATGACGATGATGACGTGCAGCTGTCGTCGTTCACCATGTCTGCGCTGCAGGAGTTCGTATCGGAACAACTGGAGCGGGAACAGCGGCGGCAGCAGGCAGAGCAGCTGGCGCAGGACGCCGACCAGGACCCCGACCAGCTCGCCGACTTCGAGGAGGACTGGGTGAG